>QUSF01000020.1:6705938-6790291 GCA_003676055.1 Chloebia gouldiae
TATTTATTCTTTACAGACATGTACTATAATAGTCTCTTGAATTTCCATTTCAGGAGAATTGTTTTTCTGCTTCAGAATTAGTCCAGTGGAAAAAGAGAAACATTTCCAAAGGCTTGAGAAGACACAGAATTTGGGCTTCTGCAATCGATATTGACAGGGCAGCCCTAGCCTGAAAGACAAACAAGTTTAAGAGCCTCTTGAGGGGACCAATTGAGGGGACAGAAAGGCAAATTTTTGTTTCTAAAATGGTAATTTGAACAAAAAAAAAAGATATCTTATATTTTCTCTTTCTGCATCCCAGTCCAGTGCCTCACACTTTGAAATACAGGAATTCCATACGCCTTCACAAAAATCTTTTGAAAAACAGATTTTACCTTTAAAATTATTTTAGCTACTTCATTTTTTAAATGCAGGTATTCTTACATGTCAAATATTTTTCATATCTAAATAAAAGATTTGATGATAATTTTGTAGAGTACTTAAATTCTTTGTACATTCCAGTTAATCCAGATATTTCTTTAGCATGGACAGCTTTATAGTACAATACGTAAGGCATAAATGTAATGTTTATTAACAGACTTGGACTAAAAGATTCCAGATTTTTGTATTAGTGTCAAATATCAGAGATGTCCACCATTTCAATTCATGGCTGTACAGTTTGGAATCCAATGAGGTATTGATCAGAATAGAAATACATTAGGAGGCCTTAAAGAGAGCAGGACAAATACTTTTTACAAGGACATTAAATGACAGGATAAGGAGGAATGGTTTTAAACTGAGAGAGGGCATGTTTAGATTAGATGTTAGGATGAAATGCTTTATTGTGAGGATGATGAAGCCCTGACACAGGTTGCCCAGAGAAGCTGTGGATGCCCCATACCTGGAAGTGTTCAAGGACAGGCTTTGGAGCAACCTGGGGTAGTGGAAGGATCACAGGGCACCATCTCCAGCCCTGCCACAGCCCTGCTCTGCCCAGCCACGAGCCTGGCCAATGTCCTATCCCCATCCCCAGGGAAACCTGAGGATGCAGCTGTCCTGGCTCTCCCTGGTCTGCCCTGCTCCTGACTGGGCTGTCCCCCAAACCCCTGGCACGCCCTAGCCCAGGGACCTGCCAGCCCCGCAGTGACGTGACACCCTGTGCCCATGGAAAGGTGTAGCACTGATGGAGAAATAAAAATGTGACAGCTAGAAGCAACCATTTCTGTTTTACATGTGTCAGGACATAGACAGCTTAATGATTCTGGCAAAAAGTATAGTTATATGCAGTTTATTTTGAATATAAAAGAGACCAGGTCCATACTTAAATTATTGCTTTCCCTTGGTCTCACTCCTTTCAGAAAAGCATTTTACTCAAAGATCCTTTCTTTGGGACAAAAGAAGTGGATGGCTCAGTATAACCATTCTTTGTTAATGAGGATTCAATTTATATTTTGGCTTATATTTCTATTTTTATGGGAATTTTCTCCAGCTCCCATCTAATGTTTGACTGATAAGGCAATTTTGTTACATTTTTGTCCCAACTTGCCCTACATGGCCCCTCTCTCAGGAGCAACACAAGCAATAGCCACCTGCTCTGTCTGTCCTGAATGGTCATACACAAGTTTGAAGGGCATTCAGCAACTTGAAGCTAAACTTTTTGATTAGAAAATTTCAGGATGAGCATCATTGTCAAAATTACCATCTTCCACTGGGGACGGAGCCGCAGGCTGGCTTTAAGGTCTCCAGCAATAAAAAGAGCAATGAACTCATTGTCCTGGCTGCCAGACACCAGCGTGAGGCCCTTGACAGCATGATGATATCAAACCTCCAAATAAAAGCAATTCTCCTAGCAGACTGTGGCTTCCGGCAATGTACATAGCTTGATACAGTCATTAGTTTTTATGCAGTTTTAGAGCAAACATTTTACTAGGAACCCAATTTTCTTCTGACAGAAGAGACTATTAGGGACCCCAAGCATGACAAGTCTCAAGAGTCCTTCCAAGTGAAACAGGCCATTGACAGAAGGTGATTTGCCGTCAAAGCTATATCCATATACTTTTGGTGATTTGAGCATTAAAAGAAAAAGAAAATGGAAAAAGAGAAGTATCTTAGCTTATATCTACTGTTTATGGTTAATGCTCATCTTAAAAGTTTGCAAAAGGGGCTTCTCTAAAGGCTGTATTCAGAGGATGCTTTGATTTTTGAATAGGTAGCAGCCTTGAGTTTTGCATTATGCAAGGACAGCTGGCAAAGCATGTGGGCTGTGAAATAAGCGGGAGGCTTGATAAAATCCATCCTGAAAGAGAAAACAAGGTTAGGAGCAATGAGCTGTGACTGACTAGAGCTGTGGGAGCTTCAAAACCTTCCCCCCAAATGCAAATGATGGAGGTTACTTATCTGGATGGTCTGTTGAAGACGTGCTCTGCGACAGCATGGAAAGAGGGAGGATGAAACTCAGCCCTATCCTTTGCTGTTCTGCAATGGCCAGCTTGCAAAGCCAGTCTCAATTTCTACTGGAGGGGAACATACTGTACTGGAATACAAAATAAGTTGTATTCTGTTATTTTAATTTCAATGTATTAGTCATGCAGATTTAAAGATTTTTAAAAAATATTATATACAAAGTGATATATTTTCAGGTAAAAAAGTGTTACAGTTCACCCAGGAGTTCATGTTCTATCCCTTTGGAATATTGAGCTCCAGCAATGGTGCCTTAGAAGAGGCATCTTAGCACTGCACAGTATACAGGACTTTCTGTTAGTGGTGCAAGCCCCAGAAGCCAAAATTAGGTCAGATAACAATTTGTCCAAAGGAGTCTCCTCTTTTAGTAGCCATCCTGTCATCAAAATGACCCAAATATCAAACATTTTTTTCTAGATAATTTCTAGAGAACTTTTCTGCTTTTCCTATTTCTATTACTCCATTTATTGTGAAATTTTACTCCTGAGCTTTATGAGGTCTCTTAAATCTATTAACAATTTGCCATATAGATTTGATGAGGATGAACAAGGAAAAGAGGATTTTGTATTGCCCACTATCTTCATGAAATATGTCCTAGAGATATAATGTTCAAAAAACATCCCCCCAAACACAGACACCACATTTATTTAGGATTACATGGCAAAGATGGATTTAATGCAAACGTAGTAAAAATTCTCAGATCTTAAACATTTTAAAATATTTTGTCAGTAATGTGGCAGACAGTAAAAGATAAAGAAGCCTTTTTTTCTCTTTCTTGTGGAGGTTGTGTTTATCACCCCAGCTTACTCTAGCACTGTTGGTATTAGCTAGATAAAACATTGTTGTCCTGATTAAATATTTAAATTGCAATCAGACAAGCTAACCTCACCAAAAAAAAAAATTGATGGAATGGATAAAGATGTACCATGAAGTAAAAATTAACCCTGATAGATTGATGAAATGCCAAAATAAAATAACAAACAAAATTAACTTAATTAACCTTCAAGGGAATAATAAAAACAGGACAATTTCACGTGTTAAATAGTGCGTTACATTATTAAGCTTTGACGTTGTGTGGCAAGTGATCCCTTACATGAACAATTTTACAGAAACCAGAAGATTCCTTGTGTACTGGGGGTTATTCAGTCATTTGTAGAAAAGTTTATTTTGTTATTCATTCTAATGATTTCAAAGTTACTTCTCAAGTTATGCTGCAAATAATTTATCTTTTAATAAGAAGTACATGATCAATCGTTCATAGCAAGATTTTATTCGTGGGAGAAAATAATCCTGCTATTGTCTTTGGCTTGCTTGGGGCATTTCTGGAGAATGCTAAATTTATTTCTTTGCACTGTGAAAATAGTCGGGATGAATAGACACAATATAGTCACAAATCAGGTGCCAAAGATATGTGTGAGCAGATGTTAAATGGTACACAGGCCCCAGACCAGGTCAAAAGCTGGAAGCCTGAAGTGCTGAAAACAGCTATATATGGGAAGGAGCTGCTTGGAGCTTCTAACTCAGCTAAACACTGAACTAGACCTAACACAGGACCTGCACCTTCCCACAGTGAGGTGTGATATTATCACTGAGGTAATCAATTGCCTTTTGTCTCAGAAAGGAATATCTTCTGACTTTGGCTGAGTTTCTATCAGAACATTTAATCTCTACTCTGCAAAAGAAAAAGCTTTATATCATAAATCTGTGAAAAGATACAAACTTTTAAAAAGTTGTTTCAGAAGTGATTGTACTTTATATGAATGCTTAAGGGAAACCATGTGGAAAGATATCTTTTTATTAAGCGGAGATTGATGAATCCCTACCAGAGAAGAATGGAAGTGGCAGATAGTGACAGTATTAAAAATAAACTAACCCAACTCACCAAAGAAGTATGTCATGGTTGAAAGACAAAGGCAATTTCTAAGTATTTTCTCATTCCAGGAGTAATGGAAGGATGTGAACAAGGTAGATTAGACTTGATTAGATTGTGTGACTTTGGAAAATATAGAGGAGATTTGTAAAATATAAATAAGTGAAATGCGATAATGGCATTTTGTACTTATTTAGGATAAAATCTTGCCTATAAGAAATCTGTCCTTTAATATGTTATGTTTAATTGGAAGAAAATATTTTTTAAATGTCTACAGTACAGGAAAGTGTTTTTAAAGAAGGCCTGGAATTTCATGGAATAATTTTAACCTAATTTCACACTATGACAAAAGCTCAAATGTCTCAAATGGAGTTCCTGGTTTTTGTCTCAAATGGAGCTCCTGTTGAATTCAATAGGGTAGAAAAGCACATCCCTAAAAGCAAATTGTGGCAATTGGAATAATCATCTGTCTGTTAACATCTCTTAAAGTAATGGGCAGTTGCCGGCCAAATGATTAAACTTCTGTGAGGATTTCTCGTATTCATTGAGGAAAAATTTACAAAAAGCTATTTAGAAACTATTTTTTGTGATATAAAAAAACCATGAAAATCTGTCAGTTTTAGAACTTAAGTTTATGGAAGTGTGGATCTGAGTATTCACACTGTAATCTGCACACCTCCTAATATCTTCTACTGTATTCAAAAAAGCCCAAGAGGGACTCCTGCTGCAATGTCAGCACCCTGGCTGCTGCACTGCACTTGTCCATAAAACCCACTGCAACCCACACCTTGCTGATCTGATGCTGATCTCATGGCTGCAGATCAGGTGAGAAACCTCTACAGAAACCCAAAAATAGTTTCCCCATTACTGAACAGAAATTCAATATCTTTCTTCAGAGCATGATCTATCTTTTACTTTAAGTATTTGAAAAAGTGTCCAAACACTAGTCTTTTTTTTCTTACCAACACCTTTCCATTTAGTTTTACGCTGGGGGCAGCTGTATGCTCATGTCTGCAGTTCCAAAGGTTGCTGTACATATGAGATTTTCTATGTTTTTCAAACTCTTCATATTAATAAGAATATACTACAGATTTAAGCATTTAAATAAGCAGAAGTGTGCCAGCATGAAAATATAGAGGCATACAATCTATATACAGTACAGTCTGCTGAACACACTGACAGGTTTTCTCTTGTGTAGTCAGAGCAGCTGTTACAGAAAGAAACATTTTCATGGATTTTGTAAGATTTTGATGTGTTCTGTATTAAGAGCAAACACTGCTCTGTATAAAGAACGAGTATTATTTTTGGCATTCAAATTTACTAATTGCATTTTGCTAAATATATAAAATGCCCATTCATTTTTCAGAAAGTTATACAAAAGCTTACAGTGAGTTTATGATGTCTGACAAAGATGACCCATAAACAACAACAACAACAAAAAGAAAAACAGCAAAACCCAAGCTATCCATCTCCATCTGCACAGAAAAGTTTTCAAAAGGAGTTTATGACATCCTTGGTAAGTTCATTTCTCTACCACCGCCAGAAGAGACAAATTTTTTAAACCATCAGTATTGTCACTCCCTCACTCTTTAGCATAGACATGAAAAATATAGTTGTATTCCTGGACGTGTGTATACTCCAAAGAGAGTCAAAACTCATTTTTATCCCTGTACATGATATGGGACAACAGGTAACACAACCTGTATGTGAAGAACTTCTAACATCTACAGATGTTCCTAAGATCAGTAGAAACTGAGGAAAATGTCTTCCATTGTTTACAGATTCTGACAAAAGCATTGTTTCAGGAATTATTAAATAGTTAAAATCGAAAATGGATTTCTGGCTAATATAATGCAAGAAAACTGGAAACCTTGGTTACAGAGAAACATATGATGGGCAAATCAAATTAAGACCATAGGGATATATGAGAGTGCTTTCAAATTGGTCTTGGAGTGTTCACTATTATATCATTGAAGACAGGAAGGAAGTAAGGACAATGAGTATTTTCTTGATTCAGTATTTCTTTTAGATTCCTTTCTTTCCATCCATTTTTCTCTCCCAGCATTCTTTCAATAGAAAGGTTTTTCCACAGTCCATGAGCTGCTCATTTCTGCAGCTTTCATTGTGTCTGCAGATTGTGCAATGGGGCTTGTATCAAGCAGACTCACATTCAAAAATTTACCCTAATTATGATTCTAACTGTTCTTTTGTGTAAGACCTAGTCCTTTGTATCCATGTGGACTCCCTTTTCACCATGTCAGCCAGCAAATCTCAGTAATAATGAAAATGACAGTCAACTTCCCCAGACACTAGCTGAGGGGTCTGTGGGAATGTCACATATAAAAATATCCTGAATTTCCTCCTAAATCTTTGAACTTTCAAAATGACCTTAAACTCCCAGCCCATCATGACCTGAGTTTTCTGTTCACCTGTCCCTTTGTCACGCTGTTCTGTTGATTGTCCTGCATTGTCACAACAGCAAGGAAAAGGGCAATACTGCAAATATCCAGGGGCTTAAAGGCTTCTCAGGACAAAAGCAATTTGCTGCTCCAATAGTAAACTCTACCAACAGTCTGCAAATTTTGGAATTGTTTTCCAGATGATGGGAATAATGTCTCAAACTAAGTGGTTCAGATGACAGGTATTTCCTTCCCTCCACTGTCAAATGGAATTTCAGTTGATATGCAGGTTCATCTTTCTGCAGAAAGAAATCAGGCTTACAGTAACAGTTCAAAGAGCAGAGACAAATATTATACATTTTGCAGGTTATAAAGACTTCTGTATTTTTTAAAGCACTTGCTTCCCTGAGAAAGAATTCTCCTAAAGCAGAAAAATGATTGAAAGATCATTTAGAATAAGCACAAATTACTTACATTCTATATCCTTTTTTTTTTTTGGAGGATGCTGTAAATAAGGAGAGAATAGAACTACCATGTTTATCTCGCAAGGGTGACATGTGAGAATATAATTTTCTTTCCCAATTTAAAAATAAAAATTTGCAGGAGATAGGAGAGGTCAGTACTTGCAGGTCCTGAATTTTCCTTGGCCCTGCTGAGCACATCTCTAGTACACTGTTTATTCTTAATTTAGAGTTTACAGTCCAGAACTTGATCATCTACCTTGAGCAGATCTCTTACATGGTGCCTCTCTGTCCTTCTGCTGAAGGGCAAGAACTGTGTGTTTGGACAAATATTAATGATGTATAACAGTTAATCTAAATCATGCTGTAAAATTCTTTAGCAGAAATTGTATATTCACCACACATTTTCCTGTAGGGAGGGTAATCTCTTCAAGGACATGACTCAAATGGGTGTGGTGCTCAAACAGATAAAACAGAGTGCGCTTCTTGCACAGGCTGTGTCCTCTATATTTAAGGAGAACCAACACATTTTGGACACTTGCAGAAAAATAGCATTGTTGCTGTCTGACATAGTATCTCACCAAACCCATTATCTGAGGATCAGAGAATCATGGAAAGGTTTGGGTCAGAAGTGACCTTGATCATCTCATTGCCACCTCCTTGCCCTGAGCAGGGATGGCGCCCAGAACATCACTTTGTCCAGGGCCCTGTCCAACCTGGCCTTGACCACTCCCAGGGAGCTTCTGTCTGCTCCCTGAGCTCTCCTGGGTGCCAGGCAGAAGATGGGACACAGGGCTGCCCTGTGGCTCCGCTGGCAGGTGGCAGAGGGCTGGAGGCAGCGTTCTGCACAGCTGAGCCCATGTGAGGCACGGCGCCGGCTCCCAGCTCCTGGCAGGCACAAGGTGGGCTCCTCTGGGGCTCCTGTGCACACAGCAGGAAGGGCTGCACTCCCATCTGGGTTTTCTGAAAGCATCCCAAAGCTGGGCTTGGCACCTTGGGAATATATTACAATTTGCAGTAAAAACCATGTAACTCAAGGATATGCACACAGTTTCACAGGTGATATAAAGAACCTTTTGTTCTAATCTTAGTTTACTTATTTGATTCAACAGAGGGGTTTTATAAGTTTTATTTGTTTGTAAGTGTCTCTTCCATCTTCTCTAAGTGACAGATTCTATTTATGCATAATTTCCAAAGTAATTAATGTGTTCAATCATGGCTATTTTGGAATAAGTAGGAATAGTAAAAAGCAAGCTTTTAAAAATATTTTTTGAAATAGTTAGCTACTGACCTTCCAGGGATCCTCATTTCATCAATATATTGTTTCAGTAGTAACTATTAGAAGTTCAAAGATAAATAGTACTGTAGGTGAATTCTACATAAGAAGGCATAGAATTACAGAAGGATGTAGAGTACATTTTAAAACTTTTAAAAATTAGTTGTCTTTGTTCAGTTTGGCATAGGAGTGAAAAATACCAATCTCAAGAATGTAGTTATTTTGTTTAAAAGGAAGCTGAGTCATTCAGATCAAATAATTTAAATTCATTGAGCCTTCTGTCTCTCTTTTAATTGAAAAATATCAGTAGACTTCATAGGATGATGAACACTGGCAATTCACTCATTCAAGTTATTATGGTTAAGAGCAAAAATCACTATTAAATGTGCCTGGGGATCCTGGGACTGACTGTGTAGCAAGAGGGAAGGACCTTTCCTGGCTGCACAAATTCCAAGGGCTGGAGGTGTCCCTTCCACAGAATGAGTTTTCTGAGGAGAGGTTAATGAGCAGGGAGAGTTTTACAGCCAGAAGTCAGCCCCAGCTCAGGAGTCTAAAGCCAAAGGTGCCAGACATGGTGATGCAGGAAAAAAAGAAGATTAATATTCTAATACAGAAGAGCAAAGTACTAATCATGTTTGCCTGTAGAAGAAGGAACATGTCATATCTTTCACAATTTAACTTTATTCAAAAAGATCTCAGTAATTTTAAGTTACAAAAGAAATTTCAATTCAAGTATTAGTACCTAAACAAAACTTAAGATTTGGTCCTTCACTTCCAAGTGAATACTGAGTTAAACTTTCTGAGAGCCTTTTTAAACCTTTATCTCCAGTCCTGTGCAATTTTACAGCATTTTTTGTGGGCTTTTTTTTTTTTGGTCTTTTTAGAACTGATCCTTTCCATTTAAATTGAGAAAGGTACTTTTAATACACTGCTCTACACTGTGACATTTTAGTGATGAGAATGCCAAGGGACATTGGCTTTTATTAGAGAAAAACAGCAACCTCAGAGCTAGGATATGTTTTTCTGGTGTTCCATTTCAGAAAAGTACACTCATTCTGGCTTAGACATTCTGAAAGCAATTGAGAGAGATCACATAAGTGGGGGGAAAAAAGGAGATCTTAGTCTGTGTTTCAGCTTTATTTCTTCTTCTCTTTTCCCTCTATTTCTGCCTGTGCCTGGCCAGAAAAGAGACAAGCTGTCCAGGGAAGCTGTGAACTCTAGTGTTACAATTCCTAACTCCATAGGGCTTAATTCTTCTGTAGCATGTATTTACCTCACACTTTTGAAATATTTGAGATAGGTTTTCCCCTAAGATAATGCAGATCTTTTGCAGTTACAGTTTATTTCAGGAAACCAAAGCATTGCATTCATCTGGATCTCTGACAGATACTCCTGACTTTTCTGATGAAAACAGCAGATCAAGAAATAAAGGTTCAAATATGATACAATACTTCCTGCCCTAATTCCATGCCATGTGAAAGAAAACAAACCAAAAATCCCTATTCTGCCCACTAAAAAGCAGTGTAATTTGTATGAGGGCTTTACCATCCCATAACTGTTCTGGTGGGTCTTGTGCATCTGAGGATGCAATGATCTGCACACACTTACCCTGTGAACATCTAAAAACAACAAATATGTATGACTGAAAAACTCAGCATGAGTGCAGGTTTCAGGACGAGGTTTGAGGAGTTCCACAGAAGAAAGTTCATCAAGATTTGAAAAGTTTCCCATCCCTTTTCAGTTTGAGAGTGGAGGATTCAGATGTACACTTTTCAAAAGGGATCACTAAATTACAAGTAACATTTCCCTTGTTGTTTGAATGGTGAGATATTCCTGTTAACTGTAATCAATACTTTGAAAACCAGCTTCTTTATTACAAAGCTCTTCTCTCTCTTTCCTGCCCTTTCAAAAGCAAGCTGCAAACATACAACTGCTTGCTGTCATAAGTTAATAGGAACAGGACATACCTTTTAATTCTAATTTTTATTCAGTTTTATAGCAAATAGCAGAGAGGGAAATCATATCTGTTTATTCCTTAATTGATTTTATAGGCTATGCAGTCACAGGAATAATAATTAATTTAAATAGATATATCATATAAGGTCAGCAACAATTTTTATTAGCTGAAACTAAAGCAATTAATAACAATAATTTAAATAAGTAGATAATCATGTGTGAAGAAATTCTGCCACCATTTGTCACGTGGATTAGTGTCATTTCCCTGAGGAAGCATGTTACCATGAGACCAACCACACTACAGTTATTCCCTGTTCTGCATTATCCTTGCTGGCAAAACCCAAGAAAATATTCAATTACTTTTGATACACAAATTCAGGCATCTCTATGCTCTATTCCAGGATTTTAGAAACAGCCACCTCTACCTCTTACTAGGAAGCCTGTGAGAGATAATATGTTCAAATATAGGAAAGCTGAGGGCATGCCCTAACTGAAGATCTTTGTGTCTCTTTAATTGCATAAATTTGTAAAAAGTGAGAAATGAGAAGAGCTGTAAAGATTCAGCTGTTTATTAAAAACTGATGAGTTATAGAGCTCATGTAAAAAAGAAAAAAATTAGTGTATGAGAGCATCTCAGTTTCTTCTATTTCTGCTGCCTCTGCAGTGAAAACCAGACTTCAGTTCCCACTTGGATATGAGGAATGTGACAGGTGCTCAGTCCCATAGGCCTCTGGTCAGAGAAAAAATATGTAAGCAGAATTTCTATCTACTTATTCTGAATGTTTAGATATTCATTCTTGGTTTTCAAGGTAAAAATAATTTTTGTTCAAAGTCGGGTCATTTTCCAAGGACAGTGCCTGAACAAATTCCAGCACTTCAGAACTTTTACTGTGTCTCTGCTCCATAAAGAACCATGGTCTCTGGGGAATGAAGAGCAACCTAGAGATGTTTCACAGATGATGCATATTGTGAAGAATGGGGCATTAATAGAAAGTACTCCCTGCACAGTTAACATTATTTCAAACATACTGCTATTATCAGGTATACTGCTTAAAGGCAAAATGTTCACACCTAAATCACTTCATTTTCATTTCATTTCTGTTTGCTGACAGGCTTTGTTGAAAAAGTATTTTCATACCTTGAAAGGAAGATGTTGTAGCAGAATTCAGAAATAGCTTATAAATAAGATACTGAAGTGCCTAGACACTAGCAAAATGGAGGTATTAAAGCAAAGTTTTGTGACCAAAAAAATTCTGTTTTGTAAAAAAAAAAAAAAAAACAAACAAAAAATTTGCAAAATCTCTTCTTTCCATATGGTTTAACATATCTTGTATCCAGACATGCTCAAAATGTGTCAAGAATTACTATTGTGGGCATATTATACAACTTGGCTGTTATATGTTTAACCTCAGGAAAAGAGAGAAAGACTCTGAGAATGAGAAATGAATAAGAGCTTCACATTCTTTTGAGGTACATCAACCCAAAGTCACAAGACATCTGAGAATGTTCACACACACAAACACACACACACACAGCCCATCCCAAAATTACTGCTTTGCAAAGTCCAACTGCCATGTTAGAAAACACCATGATGAGAAGCGAAATCCTCCTAGCTGCTTTTGGAAAATGTGTGTGTTAGGGAGACTGGAACCCCTTTGTAGCACTTCAGGGTCCTCACAAAGAATTGACGTTTGCTTTTCTACTCATGCAAAGACCTTTGCACCCCACTTGGTGCGTGCAATGAAGATCTTCTCAGCTCTTGCTGCATCTTGTCCCAGGTTCTCACCAGCAAAGACAGTAAACTTAGTATGGCATTTCTCAGAAGTGTGGTGCAGTACTTCCTCAAGTCCCAGCATGCTGTCCGCTGAAATTATGAACTTCCCACGCCTACCCCAAAATCTGCTGACATGAATTCTTTTTGAGAGATATTTGTACCACCTCCTCCATCCTGTTCTTGTATTCATACGTGGTAGAGAACAGGCTAGACTTGCCTGCTTCACTCTGCAGATCAGCAGCTACAGTGTCTGCCTCCAACGACTCTGAGACACCCTAATTAAACTTACATAAGTGTCTTCAAGATCATTTTGCCAGTCACAGTTTCTCAGTTGGAATTTCTATTGTGCCTACAGCACAGCACAACTAAACTCGGCATCATGCGGGTTTTGTTCCAGCTGCAGCCCTCTGGATCTGTTTAGGGGACAGGGAAGTAGATACTAAACCTTTCAAACAGGGATTGTCACCTGAAATACACTGAGCTCCCCACTGCTGCAGTACCAGCTCTTTGCAGAAGCACTGGCTAATCAAAACTTGTTTGGATAAAACAACATTGTAGTTACTTCTGTGAATTCCTAGAGCTGACAACAAAAAGCTTTGGTAAGATTTTCCTGTGACTGCAATAGCAGCACTTTGATATGACAGTATAATGATCCACATAATCTATCCCAGCCTAATGCTGTTTTTAGTATTTAGTCACCATGCAAATGGGCAGTGACAAAATTTGTCAATATAATGAGTGTTGCGACTGAGACTCCAGAAAGTCAATTGCCTTGGGTTTAATTTTTTTTTCTATATTACTTTGTATATAATATAATGAATACTTTATCATAATTTTCAAATGGATTCCCACAGACTCAAGATTATCTATCACTAGAACAGTCCTGCCCTCAGAGCCCAGGGAGTAAAGATGATGCAGCCCGTCCTTTCTTCTGCATCCAGTTCAGAACTACCTGTGTAGGTCAAGGTTTCTGCACTACCTTATCTCTGCCCATTTACAGGCAATCAAAAACAGCATACTGTTGTATCAATTTTTAAACCAAAAGGGCTAAACATTAACTAAGTGACACTGTGGGGTTTGTTATATCAAGCATTAACCTTTATTTTACATTCTTCATGTTCTCCCATTTAATAATTTCCTGCCACACAAAGGCATGTTTTCTTAGAATTAGTGCCTGCTTTAATGTGGCAAATTAAGGAGTTCTGGACAGGTTACAGATAGAGCAATGGCTGTGTCTGAGTGGGTGTGACAAGTACACAAAAAGCTTGAAGAAACATTGGTGTATACTAGCTTAATGACCTATCCATTCAATTGGATTAAGCTCTGACATTTGACCTATTTGCCTTAAGTGTTTACTCAGGAGAAAGCACATCAGGGATTTATCCAGCATATACTGAACAGGAATATATGGAGGAAAAACTCCCTTATAAATAAAGTTGTACTGCAGTATTTGCAGATCTGTTGCCATGCCACCAGCACTAAAGCAATTTTTTTATCCAGCCAGTAATGGTTACAGGAAAAGTTTAGTCTGTGACTGTTGCACTTGAATGAAAAGATATTTTTAACAGTTCAGACTATAGATTTTCTACTGGTTTACCAATTAAAATGTTAATTACCTAAGTATTTGAGGATATAACATTTCATAGTATGCTATCCCTAGAGAACTCTGAAAACTGTTGCTAAAATCCTGGAACTAATTCATATAGAATCTATTCACTATACTAATCTTCATTTGTTTTATATAATCTGCTTTGTGTAATTATTAGGCAAGCAAACATTTACAGTATTTTTCTGTAGGTGACACATGTCAGCTCTTGCCTTTCAGTACTGATGAACAAATAACTGTTTGCTTCTTTATGGGAGCTATCCCACAGAGCTCATCCATGTTTTAGGGCTTCTTTGTGCCTCTGACTTCTCCCAGAAGCCTTCCCTTCAACACAGTTTGTTCTGAATTGTCACTACCAAAAGCAAAGACTGGGAAAAGCTTTTGATGAAACCAATTGAAATTACCAGTCCATTAAAAAAAAAAACAAAAACAAAAAAAAACCCAAAAAAACCAAATTGAAAAGTGGTTAAACCATAGGCCAAGCTTATTCACAGACCCCTCATGCCTGGAATTCATGTGAGGAGCAGCAACCAGGGACCCTGGATATGGCACACTGGACTGAATGTGGCAGCAGGTTTTTTTCTTGTACTTTGGTCACAACAATTAATTAAGAAACTAAAATCTATCTTCTCAGGATAGTCTAAATGTTTAGACCTTTGTAATTTTTGAATTTTTTCCTTGTGCATCTTGTTCCTACCCTTCTCTTTGGACAAAGTTGATCATCTGTACTTCAATTTCCCTAAAATACAGCCTTTGTTTTTCTGAGAATTCTGCCTATTTAAAGAAAAAAGTACCAATGGCATATATTATCTCAGCAAGTGCCATAGTGCCTGACAGTTCTCTATATGTTATCAGCCATCCCATGTTTTGTGCCTATTATGATAATGACAAAGTGATTATTAAATATTATGACACTTCATTTCTCTAAGTGCTAAAATATAAATTTAATGATTCCGAAGGAGACATTGCTTGAGAACAGCCTCTAATAGCTACAGCTGACAATATCCTGTAACATGGTAATGGTATTTTTTTGCTAAACAAAGAAATTATCCAAGAAACATGCAATGAAAGTGCAATTTTGTGGCAGAAGCAAACTACAATATTGTAAGCACAATGTTCACCAGCAGTGTAAGGCATGTGTTTGCCTTGGAAGCTGCTCAGATTGGGGCTGTTTTTATTTCCAGGTGCTCATGATTTGATTTTTGGAACTCTTTTTCCACCTGTTATTTTAATGCCTGCACAAGTGTTGAAGGTATTAAAGCATCTACTTACCTGCTGAATATTTGTTAAGTGAAAATTTTGAAAAGCAAATATGCTTCCCTTCCATAATCTTCCGTAAAAGTGCATGTTAGACCTCATGTTATCCACTATACAGGAGTACTTTTCTATGTCTGTTTAGATTATAAACTAATGAGGCTGGGAATTACTTTATGTATTTCTTCTAATTTCAGATTTCAAAGATTTGAAAATTTAATCCATTAAAAAAACACCTACTCAGTTTCTTAGACTAGGATTTCAACTAATGTTATTCAGAGTGACACTAAAGAGATAAAAACAGCTGTGCAGTACTTTTTCAGCTTTTTGCATCAAATAGCATACAGTAAGAGAAGGAAATTTAAACAGAAGGATAGCTGTAAAATGCTCTATATTTAAGTAGTTTTCATTATTACTAAACCTACTGTTTGAATATGTAGCATGACCTACATGTGTCTCTGGAATGTACTTTTAAGAGAGTTTATACAGGACTGCTGTATCATTCCTATGCTAATACAATACTTGAAGTTTAAGGCTCTAAATAATCATTAAAATGTAACTTTCTTTTGAAAATTACCTGCAAGTGAAACACTACTTGAATAGGGATAAGTTCATTACATAGTTTATTCTCATTTACACTGAAAAGGTTCACCTAATTTAAAAGGTGGGGCGGAATGTTTTACTGAGTGGTCACTCTACTTTGTAAATTCATTTGGATGCAATTTTACAGGGATAAAGATGCCCCTTGATCTGTTAGTAAAATAATTTACTTTGAAGCAACCAAAAGGAAAATAAGACCAATAAAGTTTTAACTGCATTAATATGTAGCTCTGGGGAGGTAGTGAAAAACTGTAGAGAAAAGGGAAGTGTTTGTATAATTCAAAAGTACTAATACAATTTTTTCTAGGATAGACTATATTCAGCTAGTTTTCTCTCAGCTTGGTACAAAGCAGATCTTGCTACTTTAGGTTTAGATTAGCAACCTTTTCCTGAAATAATTTTAGATATGGATGCACTGTTTAATATTTTTTTCTTTCAGAAGAGAAATGCATTCATCAATACTGACACATACCATATACTTATTATAGAGAAAATGGATTTTTCTAACATGTATTAGATTTCACTTTAAAATTTATAGTCTTTCACTTAGAAGATATGAATGAAAGACCTTTTAACTTGATTTAAAAATATTTTTAAAATAAGGTTATTTTTAACTTTGAATCAAAATCTGGTTTTGATTTTGAATTGACAGAATTGTCCTCACTGAAACAAAATATTTGCACAACTGCAGCATAAACGTTCCAGCAGGACAAGTCTTATTCTCTCAGTGAAGACTTTGGGTTGTAGTACCACTACAAAGACAGCAAGTCTCAAGATACAAATTCTGACTGAAAGCAGAACCAGAACTTGAATACTGTATTTCCATCAGCTTACCTCCTCATCTGCTGTTTATTTATCCTTCCTTACTCCTCTTAATGCTCCTTTCATTTCCCTAATTCCACCTCCTCTTCCCCATTGCCATTTTCCTCCATGGCACTTGGATCTCTTGCATTTACTGCACATTTACACATTGCTTTGCATTTAGCACATTCTAGGCTGTCAGTAGAAGCTGTGAGTGCCCAGTCTACATCTTACTGGATGTGAAAAGCCCTGAAAGAGTTTTGGATCGTGACTCTGTGAAAAACTGTACTGAAAGAGCTCCTGGGTAAATTAGAATCATAGCGATATCCAGAGAAGCCTCAGCTTCCTAAATCAACTACCCCTTAGTTTTGATTCATTAGCTACACCCAAGTCAGTGAAGAAGGTTGATCAAAGAATATTTTCATGTTGGCACTCCTTTGACAGCTTCTCAAACATCACCAGACTTATTTTAATTTGCTTTGTTATTGCATTTTAAATTCTGACAACCTGTAAGTAATTCTATTGCAGAATCATTAACAAATTATTATTTCTATATTGCAGCTGCAGACAACCCCTTGAATTTCTCCTGAACCTTGGAGACAAACCTATGACCTGCTGAATTTCAAATGTTCCAAAAGTGAAAGCAGAAATAAAATGCTATTGCCTCTTGTTCAGTGATAATCTCTGAGTAACTCATGGGAAATGTGGAGAATGCAGAAGGGATATCTGAGCTACACCACTCTCTGGTCACATCCTGCACATCCTGCCAGTGCTGAGTTGCCATGAGGCAACTTGTTGCAGTAAGGTAGAAGAATTACAAAGAAAGTCCTCATAAAGTCAGGCCTGCAAGTCAGACCTGCTCCTAAGATCAGTGGCTGGCCTTGTCAGGCTAGTCCTTTATAATTTCTCTGTGAAAGCAATCCTGGTGTGAGCAGTTTGTTAACATAACCATCTATTCCTGGGTAAAAAACAACTAGCACCTGTATAAATTGTTTTTACACCATTAGATATGAAAATGAAAACTATCTCTCACAAACAACTTTCCTGCACATACACACTGGGGGTTTGAGTGACCAACCAATACAGAATAACAATTTGTTCCTGACCAATAAAGCAATTGCAAGAAAGCTACTGACCAGTGGGAGACACACACGAGGTCTATAAAACTGTATAAAAAACGAGTTATGTGAATAAAGAATGGGCTTTTTCCACCATGAAGAAAGTGGAGTCCATGTGATTTATTCCCATAGAAACTCTCTGTATCTTTTTAATTTTTTTTTTTTCTATTTTTATTTATTGCCTTCTTTTGGTGTAATTTTTATACCTTAAATCCCTTAGGTGCCAGATTTCTCTGTCTCACAGTATTACTTCTCCTTTAGCTGGCTCTGGCCTGTGAAGTTCCTCAAGTCACTTTGAACTCTTTAGCAACGTCCTCTAAAGTGTAAACCACAGTTCCAGCAGTGCTGTGCCACCGGCAGCTGCGATGAGGCTGAGGGGAGGTGGCAGGGCACCAAGACCCTCAGATGCTGCCAGAGGAGGCAGGAAACTTGAAACATAACCATAGCTTAGAAATACACACATGACAAATAGAGAAATTACATGAAAGATATTGTTAGGGAATGGAAAGTAGTGACAAGTGGTCTCCACACTTGTTTTTTCCTCAGATCATTCTTCTCGAGTCTGTACTTGTATTAATCCACTGATTATAAATACTGGTTTGCTCAAAGCTTAAGAAGCCAGTCCATGCTGGATTTCACAACTGAATAGCATTAATGATAAAAGAAAATTTGCCTGTAGATTCCACAACAAGCCTCTCAATTCAGTTGGGTAGTAGCTACAGTATTTGTATAAGACTCAGCAAAACTGGAAGTGAGAGCCATTTCTGGCAATAACAATGCAATGACTGAACAATAGAATCAACTCCAAACTTCTGGTGAAAGTATAAAAGCCATTACTTTTAAAGACAAAAGAATATCTGAATTAGATGATTGAAAAGAGACATCTTGGCAGTGCATTCTGGCTTAATACACTGGAATCATACAGCTATTTTCAATGATAAAACACAGCTTGAAAGTACCATTATAAACAAATTGACTTTTATCACCTTTTTTTTAAACCAATTTAGATTACCTAATTTAGTAATGGAGAAAAAGAAATTTAGTATTTCTGGCACAGTTTGGTGTAATGTCCAGAATTTTCATTATAACCTTGGATAATTAAGATCATGATTAGCACATCAATATATTTTAAATTTGGAGCAAAAACATATTTCATAACCATGTAGAAACTGCACAAACCATCAGAAGTTCTGCAGAAAGCTGAAGTTTGAATATAATTCCTTTTGCACAGTTGTTCCTACTAAGGAGTTTTTCTTTTTCTGTGAAAAGAAAATAAATCTCAGAAAGAATAAAAGGGGTGGGATGAGATGGGGCACATGGTGGGGGACAGGAAGAAGAATACAATCCATGTTTTAGCCAAAAAGTGTAGTCAAAATAAATATAATCAGGATTTTTTTTTTTTAATATTGAGATGGTCATCTACATATGCAGAAGAGATTGAAATACTTTTTGGAACAAATCATTAAACAGTTCCTGCCTTTAAATGAAGCTCCCTGTTTGATGGTGCTTGCCAGCTCTGTTGAATTATGCACATATTCATTCAAAGCACTGAGCAGATTCCTGGGAAAGATTTTGATTTCTGTTAACTTTTTGGTTTATTGTTCTATGCATTTCCTGGCTATAGTTTGTCATGTGCCAGATGTCATTCAGAGATTGCTGCATGAAATTTTGTCTGCAGCTCATATCAGCTTATTGGTCCTGCAAAATGATTGTGATTTCTCGAAGATGAAAAGCAGTACACTTAACATTACACTTAAGTAATAGTCTCTTTTATTAATCTAAAATACCAGGTCTCTTGAGTCCAGTTATCCCCTCTATTTGACTACAGCTCTGTTTAAAACTGATTTCTTCTCAATTGCCGCAATAAAAATTTCAGCATAATTTACTGCAAATAGCACCTGCGATATCACACGGCCAATTTCAGCATTGTAGCCTCTCATCACGAGGGATGAGTGTTCTCCAAACCCAGGATCCAACACGTGTGGTCCTCAGGCTTGCAGTTCCCTTGGCTCAAAGAGCTCCTGCTCCGCTGCGTGCCCGCTGTTTCCGTGCTCGCATCCTAAGGACAAACGCTTGCTAAACTTCACGAGTCCCGTGTGGGCTGAAATGAGGTGGAACAGATGCAGTTCTGCTGCACGGGTACACTCACTGGCCGTGGCCAGGAGGATTGCTTCTGCACATCTCTGCTTTTGTAAATGACTCACGCCTGGAATGGACTGCACGACGAGGCGCTTAAATCCGGGAAGCCTGACGGAGGGAGAGACGCAATCTGTTTCGGTAGTGCAAAAGTGAAAAGAACAGATCTGATGATATTCTGCAGATGTCCACAGAAGGGGAATGTTTCTCTTGGTGGAACTGTCTGATCTAACAGATGAGGCTGGATGGGGACCAGAAACAAATCATGCTTTCAAAAAAGGAGTAATGAATCGTTTGCATAAACTGCCTTGAGAAGGAGGAAAGGGGACACTCCACAAAAACTGAGACTGAATGAATATATATTTTTTCAAAACAATTAGATCTATATTTAAAAAATAGCTTTAAAGCAGGAGCTCTTTAACTTACTGTTAGAAATAAATTGACTCCATTTATAGAGTCGGCATAGCAGTTAAAATAATAATTTCTGACCATTTTCTTATCATTTATCTTCCCCTCCCTTCAAGAGAAAAAAAGGCCATCTGTATGCTGGTTAATGTGGTACACTTCCATCACAAGAAGATTTTACACCAGATTTTGTTCATCTTTTCAAATTGTATGCCTTAATACCAGTGCAAATAATGAAGTGAATACAGTGAAAGCTGTGGGTATCTTTGGAAGGACGTTGCAGCAACTTAGACATGTTGGTCAAGTCTGGCATATAAATGTAGGGTTTCCTGACCAGCTTTCTGCTACTCCTCTGTCACGTGGTACTGAGCAGAAATGTCATCCTTTAATGAATATCATTCAAGATATTTCACATGCTTATTATCCTCTCAGTTCTCTCCATCATGAAAACACTGCTTTGTCGCTATTATTACATATTCACAGCTTATTTATCAAACAAAATGAATCTGGAATCTGTTATATCAAGTGAGAAATGCAACACCCAAGATGCATGATGGTACCTGACATCCTATTTCAATGTCAAATGACAAACAAAATCCCTAATCTACATTTTGTATCCAAGAAATTATACAAGCTTTTTGCCTTCAAAAAATTTGTTCCTTTATGTGTTCTAAGGAATTCAGTTTTCATTGCTATTTTTATAAATTCTGACACATAATTTTTTTCATGCTTTTGAAGTAATGAAAATTCTTCATTCTGAAAACAAGAGCACATTATAATTATTTTTTGTTATCTAAGTCTTGTTTTGTGTCAAAATGATAAGCTTGCTTTTATGATCCCATTGAAATTTCATTTATCATTTCTCTGCAGCAACAGATGGGAAAGCTGGAAGTGACAAGAGCATGCAGCTGTAAAGCCTTGTGCTTGAGATGGGACAAACAGATTTTTTTGGTTTTTAAATTAGGAAATGGTGAGTAATGAGTGTATAGAATTCTAATCTGTCTAAAACATTTAAGTGCAATTGTATGCTGCCAGGATTTTTAGCAACTATTTTTACTAACTGCTATTTAATGTGTAAGTAGGGTGACATGGCATTTCATAGAATGGCTGAAAAGATAATAAAATGTCTGCTTGAGCTCCTCCTCGTCTCCCAGAGTGGAACAAATAAACAGCATTTTTTTCAGTTGTTTTGTTGACATAGATATTGCTTTCACTCAAATTTTCAATAACAAAATCAGTTCAGGTCAGATCAATGGTAGGGATCACTGAAGTAGCTTTTGATTATTGATCAGACTATCTGTTTGGGCCATGGTATGAGGGCCCAACACATTGGTTCTCAATTGTAGGAAACATAAAAGAAAAGTAATTGATTTTTTGACACAGTTGTGTGTTTTCTTAGTGTAAACATTTTTACCTACTAGTTTATTTCACCTGTCCTCCAGCAGATATAAAGTATCCACAACCTTCTCCCTTCCCTTCCCTTCCCTTCCCTTCCCTTCCCTTCCCTTCCCTTCCCTTCCCTTCCCTTCCCTTCCCTTCCCTTCCCAACTAGACAGATCACTTCATTGGAATTATTTTATTTACACTGAAAGAACTGAGAGGAAATGCAAAACCTTTATTGTATGTGCACTCTACATGGAGATAATAAAAATATACTCAAGATACTGCCCAGTTCTTCAAGAAGCCTATAACTATTAAATTCACAGATGAAGAAACTGAGGCCAACATCCACACTTCACTCCAGCCATAATATAAAAGTGCTCTTAAACAGCCTTAGCCAGTCCATTATCTATTGCTGTACTCTCCTCTGATTCCTCACTAGAATGCCACTGTAATAGGCATACTCTAAACAACATCTTTTCCTGAAACCCTCCCCACAAAGCCTTAATGATTCAAAGACCCTGTTGCACTCTATATGTTTTGTTTCAAAATAGCTTTATTCAATAACCCCTAACTGGGAAACATTTTTTCTGCTTTTCTATCTGGTATCTTGGGGGGCTGTTGGAGGCTGGGATCAAGGCCACGCAAGACTTTTTCTTTACCATGTCACCTATAGCAAAGCTGTGGGAGGGAGAGAGGGATAATTTTATTTTCCATCAGAGCAGGAGGAACATGGCACCAGCTGGTGGCTCCACACTCCAGCAGCAGCACTAAGGTGCTGCAGAACAACACCAAAGGCAGTGGCAGGAAGGAGTGAATCCCATCATGGCCAGATAATGGACACAGATGAAAGGCACCAAGGGAGGGGATTTTCCACATAAATCTCTAAAATCAGGATCAAACATTTCCTCCTGGGCAGATTTCATCCTGGGCCTCCACAGGAAATTCTGGCTGCTTTCCTCACCCTTTTTTCCCCTTCTTCCCTTTCTGCAAACACTCTTTCATTATTGTACAGAGTACCAGGAATAGACAGCTAAATGCCTGGCTGAATGTAGCACAGCACAGAAGAGACTAATGAGGATCCATTCAAACCTTTTTGGGGGGTCCCATGAGGCTCCCCTGCCTCCCCTAGAGCAGTAGGGATGCTGCTCTGATGCTCTTCTGCTTCAGACCTGAGAGAGCCTTTTCTTACCCATCCTCATCATAACCTGCTGAGATCTCATGTTTCTACTACTCTTAATTAGAGCCACATGTGCCTTCAATGTCCATTAACCAAACTCTGATGTTCCCAGAGCAAAGTTTTCACATTTGTTTTAATAGTCCAGCCATATTCCACTTAAAATGGAGAGAATCCCTCAATGGCACACCCTGTGCTGAGAGCAGCTAATAACCCAACAGGAAGTGAAATGTGGACTGCATTCACTTTTCTTTAAGGTAGGGAAAAACTGAGCTCAGCTGTTCAGGCAGCGGAGCAGCAGCTTCAGCTACCCTGTGCTGTCAGCACCAACTCATTGCCTGTCAGTCACTGACACTTTGGTAGAAGCCATGCTAATTTGTTATACTGTGGGCTGCACCCTGAGAGTCTCATGTGATACTGGGACTTTCACAACCCTGACACATCAGAGACCAGGACTGTGCTGCAGCTCATCAGAAAAAAAAAAAATTTAAAATAGTTTTATCATAGAGGTATGTCTGCTCAGAAAAGGGTTGCAGTGGGTATCCTTTTCCTTCACTTTACCCGTGTTCCTCAACAGCGACCCTGTAGCAGTATTATTTATGGGTTTGGGTCTCAGCTCTTGCACATCCATTCATTGTGCAGGGTCTGTGGCCAAGCAGAAGCCAAGGTCACACAGCAGGTTTGGTCAGGTAATCTCAGTGGGGTTAAGGACATTTCTACAAGATTGAACTCAGCTTCCCACTTTTCATTCCCAAGTTGTGCATCACTTGCTCTAGGTCCTATTCCCAGTCCCACATCTCATTCAAATGATGAGGCGAGGAAGGTTTTGTTGCAAAATGTTTGCAGCTGGATCCAGGGAAAAACAAAAGTAGTCCCAGAGATGTACAGCTGTCACCCCAGTTTCAGGAAGATGTCTACCCTTTTTTAGAAGAATATTTTCTGTCCATATCACACAATAATTAGGGTAGGTTAACATAAGAAATTATTTTGTCATTTCTCAGCCATGTAAAAGAGGAACTTTCTTTTTCTAAACACTTGAAGGATGCAAACAATAAAAGTGGCATTCTCCAAGCTCAAAAAATGTAGTCAATTTTAAAAGGATGGAAAAGCATGAGCCCTGCAGTCCAGGAAAGACAAGCAAAACAGCACGGCTTACAGAATGAACAGGCTTTGCAGAGCTACATTTCAAACTGTGTTGCAGCTGGCATTTTACTTGGGTTAACATTGCCTTTTTTAGAAAAACTCGAAGAGGCTCCACTGTCTTTGTTCTCCTTTCTGGACTCTGCACATTGCTGCAGAGCAATGACCACTCTTCTGATATACCAAAGAGCAGAGAAACCCAGGCTTTTCATCAGTACATTTACATTAATTCTTTTGCATAAATGCTAAATAAAATAATCTTCAAAGGGCTCTTGAAGATTTAGGTGCAGTTGTGGCACAAAAGGAATTATATCTGGTCTTGATTACTCTTTTAGTACATAAAGAATATGGATATTTGTATACAGCTGCAGGTAGGAAATACATTTCATGATTCTACTCCATGATGTGCAGAGTTAAAAATTGCCTGCTCAGGTAATCTTAGGAGTTTGACCCTGATACCTTAATGGTCTCACATCTCTGCTTATATTTCTAATATTTTCTAATGTGTTGGCTTCAGAGATGTGTTGGGGGAAAACAAAACCCACACCAAAACCACCAAAAAATGCAGGACTATTGACAATTTATAACTTGTCTCTATAACTTGTTTTTTGTGTCATTCTTGTTCACAATGAGCCTAATTGTCAAGCTGGAAAAAAATATATAAAACTGATAGAAAAAGCAAAGCTGAAATTGCTCAGGGACTTTTAATACACCAATGACTCTTATTTAAAGAAATGCTCACAGATTTAATGACAGAGTCTACTAGAATGTCTTCTTTCAACAGACATTGTTCTTCCATTTGATTTTCAGGCTGTCATGTGAGTGTTTCTAATCCAGCTGCTCAGGAGGGGCTCCTTTGAAGGCTATGATCAAGAAAATGGATTTAAGCTACAGCAACTTTGATCAGACTGCCACAGCATGATAGCAGGCTGCTATAAGGCTGTGGTTCTTGTGGCTGTGAAGTCCCAAGTTGATTTAGCTGCTGAAGAAAAAATTGTCTATTAGACCCTCCTATGGCTAGAGCTTAGGTGGCCTAGAGTTTTTTGATGGCATTATTAAGAGACTGAATGGAATACAAACTGTGCTGTCAGGAAGTCAAACAGCCTCCTTCTATCATGTTATGATTTAGCTTTTCAAGATACAAGACAGAATGACAGAAAAATGGATTTTATTTTCTGTACCAAGTCAATTAGTTTGAGGCAATGAGAGTAAACCACAGTAGATCTACCTTGAACTATCCTAAAGGATTTTTCCATTATATTTCACAAAGATCATCTTGAAAAGAGCTATCAGGTTGGCAGCTGAAATGCTAGTTGTATGTCTTAGATTTGATAAACTACATTTTTCAGAGTACAGGGAATTGCTTTTTAACCTTAAATTTGGGTTCATCTATGAGGGGTCAATTGTCTGCCAATCTTGTTATTTTCAAGATATTGAGAAACGAAAAGGATTCTGTGTATAGTGGCTTTTTAGCAATTTCTGTGGAAGAGGAGAGAGACAGAAGCCCCGAGAGACATCACGAGTAAACTGGCAAAAGGTATTTGAGCTACTAAAACTGTTGTTTCTTCCCAAACTATGAGGAACTTTCAGTTACCATGGGGGAAAAGAGGGAGAAACTTGTGACATCCTTCCCTCATTCTGTTTTCATTCAAGACATTGGCAAATCTTCTATGTTTGGTATTCAGTTTGAGACAACATTTAGAAGTGAATAGAGTATTTTGATTAAAGTTTGTGAAAAGTTGCTTTGTAGACGCCAGAACATTTAATATTATTTTTTGATAGTGTAGTTTACATTGAGAGTGCTTTTGAAATCCCTGGATTCATTTGTTTCTAATAAGAGAAAGATGAAGACCAGAAGAGGGGAAGGAAGGGATAAAATTTAAAAATTATCAACCTCAAACAAGTAATTTTGACACATTTCTAGTCTACATGGTAAAGCTTTCAAGGACCTTGGGAAAGACAAAAAATAATTATTTCCAATAAAACTTGATCCAATAAAACCTGGTCTAATAACACCCAGGTTTATTAGACAGATGCACTTCTGTGATGGAGTTGGCAAGAGGTCACATTAAAAAAAAAAACCACCTCAATCAATTATGATGGCAAAGGTGATTTCTTCATTAGCTCCTGGCTTTTGGCTTTCCAGCTGTCTTTTACCAAGAGCAGGAGTCATGAAGTTTTATACTTTTTTTTTTTAAGATAGAATAATAGCAATATGTCAGAGATTAGGAATTTATATCTAACTGCTCTTTCAATAAATTCTTTATTTCTTAGACATAAATGTGAATGAACATTGGATATAAATGCTGACCTTCATACTACTGTTATTTATAGAGCTGGCTTTTCACCATATCAGGGGTTTTGGGAATCAATTCACTCTGTCATGCTTGATCCTAACAACACCGAGGTAACTGCAGTAGAGATTTTAACTGAATGGCCCTTTTTGAGTTTTTTTTTTTCATTTGTTTTTCTACTGAGTTTTGACCTTGGTGTTTCGATCAACACAGTGAGTATCTGAGTTCAACTTGTTGTTTATAAAACCCTCTCAGAAGATTTGGGATAGACAAGTCTTTTTTTAAGATCTGAATTTTAAGAGAACAGCTCCAGCATGGACTTCTGTACATCACAGAAAAACTTCTTAAAATGCGATTTTCCACAATGACCTTTCCCAGTCAAACATTTAAAACATTATAATTGCTGACCTTAAGGGAGGTTATTAGCTACATTTAAACAATGTAGTGATAGTACCAGTAACCAGCTAAGACACTACTATTTATGAAAAGTCAGAGAAAAATATCCATCTTTAGGTAAACGAGAAAAGGGAAACAGTCAGATTTGTCCATAATTCTTCAGTCCACTGCAGACATTAAATCACATTCCCATTGTTATAATAGACAATTAATATTTGTTCCATTATTTTAAAAAAATAATTAAACATATTGTAAAGAGTCTGAAATAATGGTAGAAAGTCTTGTAGTTTCAGGGACTGGAAACTGAGGACATGTTTTGCATGTGCTGTGTGTGATACAAATCTTGCTAAGATATTTGGAAGAATAACTAGAAGTTAAGGGAGACAAATGTTGTGCAATCTCGTCTCTTCTAAAAAATGCCCTGACACATAGAATTCCTTGAACCACACACAGGAACTGTCAAGGAGAACACTGATACTGGAGCATCTTAACAATTAAATGACTAAATTCAAAATTTCCCTCTCTGCTTCAGGGGACAACTACATTCACCCAGAAATCCATTCCTTGGGATACTCCAGCCCTTTGTTCCCACTTTCCATACCACAGCCACGTTCAAAGCTTTTCTTATGAAGGCATGAATCAATGGATCCCAAATCATAGAACTGTTTCACTCATATTTATCCCTCTCCCTGTTTTTTCTCAACAATTCCTATGAATTCCTCCTTCTCGGTTTTCTATCAGGAACAATATCAACAGATGGTTACTCCTTCCTCATTGTGCTATTGCACTTCATCATAGCACAAATCTGCAATTTAACACTGATAATCACATCTCAGTGTCTGACTGGGCAACTTTTATTATCTTGACATCATTTTTACCATCCTTCACTGAAGAATGTATCTTCTTGATGAGACAAAGAGATCAACAGATATTAGCACCACAGTCAATTGCTTTTCTCATGCCGTTGTAAGAAATTGGATTTTTCTCCTCCAGTGCAAATAACTCTGCAGATATTCAACTGATGTTTAATTAATAAGACCTTCCTCATTATGACATTCTGGGTTAATGCCTACTAAAAGATGGATAAGGGATCCTCAACCCCCTTATGTCCTGCCTCTTCCCATTCATCCCTACTAGGCTACACAAGATAAGATCAAAAAGTGAATTTCTGAAATATGCTTCTCCCTGTACAACAAAACTGGGTCCTAAAATCTGTGAGAAACTTGGCAGATTCATTGTCATCTTAAAAAATTTAAATGAGCTCCATGAAAGAGGGGGATATAACATGCCCTTATGTTGTGATACAAGGATTGCAAAAACTAACCAAAACTGATTGGTGATAGACTGAAGAGAAAATTTCCATGTCAATTGGCCACCTAAAAGGTATTCTGTACATGTTTTGAAGAAGCCAGTATACTATTGTTTGGTTTTGGGGTTTTTGTGTTGGGATGGCTTTCTATTTGGCATAAAGTTTTTGTTTATTTAGTTTGGTGGTTTTTTTTTTCCCCAATAGGCTATCTGGAACTGAATATTGTAGACTTGAGTTAATTCTAAATTGGATTACTCCCCCATTTAATCTTGTGGTCCTATCAAGCCCATAGCATAGCACACGACTGTTAAACTGCTCAGACCTGATGTAATCTTCCCTATGCTACAGTAGTTGTTAATCTGTAAAGGAAATTCCTTTTGTTCATTTAGTCACTACAGCACAAAGCGTCTTCTTTCAAAAGGCTGCCTCCAAAATCTGTAGTGCTCAAAAGGATGTAAATGGTTGCCTGAAGCATTAGCTTTCATTAAACCTTATAACCCTGGAACAAAGGCACTCAGGAGGAAGCTATTGATAAGGACAGGAAAGACTTTTCTATTACAAATACTGTGCAATGGAGACTGAAAGAGACATTCAGTGATTTTTCCAGCAAAGTTTAATTTATTTGGAGACAGAAATTATACTAGATAATAAGGGGATACAGAACAAAAGGACATTCTGATTTAGGCATAGCCAGCATGTGATTTAACATCACAGAAAACTGGAGATTGTTTTCTAATAACCTGGATTATTATTTCTTCAGTGCAATGAGGTGACTGCATAAGAAATAAGAAATAAGAAATGGATTTCTGCTTTATACACAGCACTTTAAAAGGAGGAGTCTGTCCACTAGAAACCATGGACGGACAGAAAGACAACTTCATGCAGTCCTCCAGATCCTAGCTCCCCTTTCCTAAAATGCTTAAAAATGGAACTCATGGAGCCTAGATCCACAATTTTTGTTAAAAAATCCTTGAAATGGTATTTGTCAGTCTTCAGCACTGAGTCTTAAAGCTGCATATGTCAGTAGATAGGCAGAGTCTAAAAGAGGGTTAGAAGACGTTGGTATGTCCTGTGGCTTACCTGTGTTTCTGAAAGGAAATAAAATAGAGTAACAACATGCCAGGTTAGGGTTACCCACAGCAGTACTTGAATTACTCAATTCTAATACACCAGGAGTCCCCTTCAAATACTGTTTTTATGTGTCATGATAAGAGTAGCCCATTTAGGTGAAACTACACAGGAGCATCAGAGTCTGGAAATTCAGGTCCAGATAATAGGAAGCAGCAGATGTAATCTCTAAGGTAAACACATTATACTTATCAAAAGCAAAAAAAACCACTTGTCAGAGAGAATGAATAGGAATTGATAATCTGAGAACCAGTTTTTGAGTTATTTATCACTGAAGAAACTTTTTTTGCAAGATCAGCTTCAAAGAAGAGGCATAATGGATGATTTGGAGAACCCCAAGATATTTTATAATATTGGTTCAAGTATTTGATCTATTATTCTTATACACATAAATCATGTGAAAGAAAGAAAGATGAAAGAAAGACGACAGAGATGAACATAGCTACAGCTGTCTTTGCTAGCAACTGTTTTTACAGAAAATTTCCTGGCTGCAAGATAGCATGGGGACAGCATCCACTGTGTTAGGTAGCATGGGAGAAAACCAACGAATCGAATTAGGTGTGTTTGCTGCTGTCCCAGGCCAAGGTCCCCAGTCAGAACCTGGTGTGAAAACCTCACACACATTGACATGCATTGATAACTTGGTAATTCACTGGTAGCTGACAGGGCTCGGAAGGAGCTTCTTTCAGCTGGTGCACACATGGTCATTCCTTTAACTAAACATCAGCCAACACAAACTCTGAGAAGAAACACAGAGATAGATTTAAACTGAATAAAAGCCCACAGCATTGTTCAATTTTTCATATTTAAAACCTAACAATGAGTTTGTCAAAAGTGTTGATGAAATATTGTTGCCATATGTTCTTCAATAATATTATCTATCTAGATCTTCAGACAAATTCCAGTCTAACTCTGAACTCTTAATTTTTTTTTTTTTAGAGAACACAGAACCAGGAAAACATATTACTGGACAGATCTAGTTGTTCATTCCTTGGAATCTCTCCTCAAAAATAGCAACAAGGAAGTTAAACCAATATTTTACACTGTTTTTCTCCTAAAGAAAATTTTTAAAAAATATTTAAAAGTAGCATTTTTTAAAGCATTTTATTTTAATGATGGTCAGTCTACATTTTATCAGCACAGTTCAGGAACTACATAATTAAATCTTTATTTATAGACTGTTTTATGACCTGAGATGGTTTGAAATTAGTTTGTTGCAATCTGGCACAGCCACCAAAACAAATGCAGCATTATTAATATCTCACAGCCTATCAAGCTTTTCATCTCCCAGAAGCCTGAATAATCTTATTCAGGCTGAATATTATCCAGCACATTAACACATTGCTATTTCCACACAAATTGCAGCTACTGCTTCGCAGCCATAAACCTGCTGGGTTGTGAAATGCATTCTAATGGTATTACACCTTTAGAGGAAAAATGAAATTTTTAAAATCATAAAGAAAAATATTTCTGACTAGTTATAAAGCCTGGGGTTTTTTTGTTTTGTTTTGTTTTTTGTTTGTCTGGTTTTTGTTTTGTTTTGTTTTGCTTCATGTGTGTATGTGTGCTAGCAAGACTGCAAAAATTTTTATGGAAAATGCTATGATTTATATCATTCTTTTAACATGATACATATATATATTTTGTACCTGCCTAAGATGGCTAACCATGATGTACATATTCCAAAAACATTTACTAACTATCTGATATACATCTGGTTGATGGATGCAATAGATCTGCTCTCAAACTTTGGCCCATTTTCCCTGGCAGAATGCTACATGGGTTTTCCAAAATTCCCTGGAACTCAAGAGATTAGAATGGATAGCACCTACTTCCTGAAAGAGCAGTTGCTAAGGGCAGAGTTCTGCAGTGTGGATCTGCAGAGAGAAAAGTGCACAAGAGAAGATAACTGTGAAGAACAGAATGAGCTTCAAGCCAGAAGAAATGTATAAATACATTTCATTATCTAATGCTGCGGAAACGAAGTTAAAGATCAGAAATGCTGATATAGAAACCAAATAACCTTAATCCTTTGACGTTTCCAGATGTAACGTCAGCAGATTAGAAAAATTCAGGTGTAAAGGTCCAAAAAATCACATGGGAGTAGAAGCAATGGGTTATTCTGTATGAACTGGACCAGAGATCAAAATATGTTTTTGTCCCTTTCTTAGAAATGCTTTGATAAAATATCTGTCTTTACCTTTTAACAATTCTGGGTAAAAAAAAAATCCACAAAAATTCTTAATGTGAAGTCAGTTGTGTTGATTGTGATGCTTCTGGTTCTAAAGAATAATGGAGTTATCTCGGATAAAATTAAGTAAGCTTAGATTAAGTGGAGGTTGTATAAATGTAGCTTTTCTGTGGCCTGTAATTTCCCAAGTGCTGAAGAAATCTGAATGAAAAAACAATTAATTTTAACTATTTTTATTTATTTGAAAACCATAAGTGGAAGCTGGAAGGTTGGTCAATCTACTCTTGGAAATAGATCTTTCTCATCCACTTTTTATTGGGTTTTATATGCCTTTTCACTTGGCTGCCCTACAGTTATTTATGGAATTTTATAACTGACGATATATACTGTTTAATAAGAGGTGAATTATTTGATGCCAGAAATGTTTCTTCTAGCTTCTCCGTAGGAACAATCCCTGCCTTTTTTTCCTGGGGAAAAATGATGAGAAGGACAGTGATGTGGGAGCTCTGTTATTTGCTCTTCCCCCAGAAGATATTTCTATATTTTATACTCACCATGTTGGAAGTGTATTAACTATTCCTATGACGTGAAAAATAATGGCTGTATGTTACTTTGCTTTAATCTCTAGTGTAGTGAGCCCCAAAACAAAGGACAGGCAACAAATTATAGAGAAAATCACTCTGCAACTTCTTCCTCATGATATGAAGGACATTCTTTGTGTCCATTTGTGGTATAAGTTGCATAGTTGTAAAATGAATAGATTTTCAGAATTATTCCACAATGAGGAGGTTCATCACCTCATCTATACTAGGTCTTCTGTTTTCATATAGGCCAAGAGTCTGACCAGCAAGATGTTTCTCCAATTCTCCCTGCTCCTGTATTCACAAGATTTCTGTATCCCACAGAACTTCTGATGGGCACAAAAATATATCTGCCTGCAAGGTATAAGAGAGTGACTGAGATCTAGTTCTTGTTCTAGTTTAAATAATAGTCTGAAATGTCCAAATTAGATATATATAGTCTGTGCAGCCTTGTACTCCAGTCATTTATCCCCTTGCTCCTCCTCTCTCTCTTCTATTACACCAATGAACAAAATGTATTAGCTGAGGAAATATTTTTCTTTCATCAAAAAACCAGCCTGATAGATCTTAAAATAGATTCTTTAATATATTTCTGGAGGTTTCCATTTGAGAAAAATATATTATTAATATTAATAATTCATATTTTAGATCTAAGCCACTTTTAGCTATTTATCAAAGTCCAAGCTGCATCGAATTTTAGCAGTGTCTGTATATCTTGTGATAAAACATGTACCCCCTGACACTGATCAATCTAATCCTAATAAAATTAATGAAGGAAAGTGGGAAGATTTGACTTCTGAAGTTACTTATTTCATTCCACTGGCTAGAAATGATATTCCATAATATCTTATTTCTAGGCATAGATATACTTTTAGCTTCCATATATTCCATTTTATGCCCAAATGACATCAATCTGTTGCAGAAAGTCCAGAGGAAGTCACCAAGATGATGAGAGTGAGAGAGGACCTCTCCAATGAAAGAACTGGAATTGTTCAGCCTGAAGAAGAAAAGGCGTGGGGTGACCTAATTGCAGCCTCCCAGTACCTGATGGGAGCTTACAAGAAAGATGGAGAGAGATTATTTACAAGAGCCTCTAGTGACACAACAAGGGGGATTGGATTCAAATTAAAAGAGAGGAGGTTTAGATGGGATATTATGAAGAAATTTTTTTACTGTGAAGTTAGGGAGGCCCTGGAACAGGTTGTCCAGAGAAGGGAATATCCCATCCTTGGAAATGCTCAAGGCCAAGCTGGATGGAGCTCTGAGCAACCTGGTCTAGTGAAAGGTGTCCCAGCCCATGGCAGGGGGGGGTTGGTGCTTTCCTGGGCTCCAAAAATGGTATCTGGGAGCCAAGGCTGTGTGACAACCATGTGGAGAGAGGGAGCAAACAGACAGCAGCTGCTTCAGCTACATGCTGGTGTGTCTGATCTGGGACCATCCAGTCCAGCTCCTGGCCCGGCACAGCACCATTCCCGAGTCACACCCTGTGCCTGAGAGCATCGTCCAAACACTTCTTGAACTCTTCCAGCTGTGGTGCTGTGACCAGCTCCCTGGGAAGCCTCCTCCAGTGCTTAACCACCCTCTGGATGAAAGAACCTTTTTCTAATATCCCACCTATACTGGCCACCAACACAACTTCGTGTCCTCCCTTCAGGTTCTGCCACTGCCCACCAGAGAGGAGAGATCATATGTTTATTTTTAACAGAGAAATAAAGTTTCAAAACTCCATGCTGTTACAGACCACTCAAATTATGCAAAAAAAAACCATGATATGTTACAGTCTTGCATGCAATGTACAACAGTCTTGCAATGTACAACATTGCCCTTTCTCAAGGAATTTTATGAGTTACTTAGTTGCACTGGAAACCTCAATGAGTCTGAATGATGCAATTGTTGGGTTCTCAACCCCTGTGCAATACAGACTTCACTCCAAGTTATTAAAATCATCTGTGGAGGGAAAATACATTTTCAATAGATAGATGAACTGTCCTTAACAGGCCTAAGGGAGAGCTGTCTGAACGTCAGCAATGCTTGTTCTGCTTAACCAGCTAAAATACATGCTATGGCTGCTAAAATATAACAGTGTGTATGTGACATGCACTCCTCAAACAGACAAAATAGATCTTGTTGCATGATCATTCCCTTCAGGCTTCTCTTTTTACTGCAGAGGGGGATTCTGTTAGAAAAGTTTGTTTCTTCTTAAACAGCTTTCTTTCCAGAATGGATCAGCAAGTCTCCCACTGATTGTAAAGGGCTTTGCAACACACTTGGACATTCTGAAGGAATTTTCATTGTATGTAAGTTTTGCAGGATGATTGCCATAAGCAATATTTGAAAACATCACGCCAAAATCATGTTGGCTTTTGGGGTGAGACATACATGATCTGTAAAACTGAGGTGTCTCATTTAAAAGCAAGGTGTCTCATTTTAACAATTTATTTACAGGGAAATGATGTTCAAGTTTTACACCAGAAACCTGTGGTAGGATTCCTCTGATCTAAGACAGACATGTAGTTCAGATTGAGAATCAGGTGATGGTTTCAGACAATTAAATTTAATAATCTGAATTTCACCCTTAAAGCAACTCCCTAAATTCTAGGTATTTCAAGATAGTTGAGATGAATCTTGCCTTTTGTCTCAAAATACTATCCAATTTATGAGAGTGTATTTGCTACACATGAGGAATGATGATAACATGCTGGGATAATTGATTACCTCTTCATTTAGAAGTGAGGGAAAAGGGAAATAATACAAAGAAAAACACAGTCTTTTGACCATGCGATCTCTTCTATGATATCCAGGAAATCTAACTGCAACTGCTTGCAGATCTCCAATGGGATTTCCAGGAAACAGTTCAACTCATGTCTTTTAAATTATTATTATTATTATCCATGAGTTAAAGAAATACTTTCTAAATGCTGTTGGGGGTTATCACAAAAATATATCTGGAAATCAGCACAATGAAGTAACACTTCACCTTCCAGTAAAGACTTTACAGAACCATTTTAGACATAAGGGAGGATCACATGTAAAAAATAAAGATTGTAACAGGTCAACGGAATAACAAGTCTAAAACAACTGACATGAATATTTAGTTAACAAAATCCTCATCCTCCCCTGAAATGTCTTCACTGTCATCACCTCTATTCCAGCAAGATTTTAAAGCAGCACAATAATTCCTGCAACAGGAGCCAACTTCAGGACCAGTCTATTATAAGTGAAATTCACTCTTCCTCCCACATGCTCTTTCCTGGATGCCCACAGACGAAAGCTGGAAAATTAGACTGCACTTCTAATAGTCCAACAACCAAAGAAACAGAAGATACCTTACATTGTGAAGCCTAGAGGGATATTTGGAAGACTAATTCAAAGAGTCTTCTTCACACACTTAAATGTCTCTCATGTCAACAAAGATAACAGGTATTTATAAGAGCTGCCCAGGTGAGACACCCTTATCACCCTGTTTACTGTATGTAATGCCTATAAGCCTCCAAGATGATTTCATTTTCTTGTCTGCTGAAAAGGAAGCTGCCAGCAGTTGATTAATAGGAAACATGAGGCTCAAGAGCATATTTAAAATTCCAGACACTGTGCCCACTGCTGAAAGTAGCCAACACAGTGGTAAACAAAGATCTCTGATGGGAAATCATCTGAAAGTGTTCAGAGGCAAGACCTGTGCAGATCAAGTGCTCAGCTCCAGCATCCTCTTCCAGGAGACAGGAAGACATTAATTCAACAATTATGGTTTTAAGCATTTTCTTTGGGGAGGGTATGGAATGGCATGTAATGTCTTGCTGATAGTCACAAAATGAGAAGACATAAGGCAATACTGATTTTAACCCCTGACTTCCCCATTACAGAAGTTCAATTCCTCTTTGTGTCATTCAAGTAAAAGGTTTTGCATTATGTGTCAAAGGATCTGGCCTGTTTCCATATATAGCCCTGTCATTAGAGCTTTAACCCTCCGATTGGATGATGGCAGAGGAGGCCAAAATATGTCAGATGAGGTTTGGCTTTAACAGCAACAGTAATTGATTTTACTTTAGTAATTGGCATTTGATTGGCTGATTAGTCAGCACAGGTTGTAGTCTTTAAGGAGTGGAAATGCCACCACACTGAAGTGCAGAATACTGAAAAGGTCAAAGAAAAGGAAAATTCCCCCTTTAATTCATGAAGAAAGAGACATTAGAGCCCAGGGAGCTCACACACATGACAAAGGTTATAATGAGAAAAGAAAATGGAAAACAGATAATCCATTTTTATGAAAAAGATCCTAAGGAGACTCTAAAAGGGCAAATGTCCCACATTTATCCCTCTTGTGAGTGTCAGCACATTGAGCATGCAGACAATCATTGCTAGGGGAAAGAAAATGCACCATATTTCCTGTAAAAAAAATCCTATATATCTCTATGCTTATGTAGACAGAAAACACCAAAATGTGATATTTTAAAACAGAAAAAGACACAGTGGGAAAGATGTAATGAAAAGAAAGGGGTGTGGGTTTGTTTTAAAAATTCATACATTTCCTGCAGAATTCAGGAACAAAGAGCTGTCAACTCTTGTTCTTATGCAACTGGAAAGACTGAGGTAAAGAATATGATTATAGAAGAATTTTTGTTTTTTTCTAAAATGTTCCAGATAAAGATGTTTTGACAAAATAAATATTTTCTGGCTTTTTGCCTTAATTTCTGGAACTCTTCTTTCATATAGTTTACTTACTACATTAGCAAACTTATGCATATGGATTTTTCTGCTGTGCAATAAATCAAACACAGACTTTGCTCCCCTCATGTTAATTCTGTGTGTCACTGTGTATAGGTTAAGAGAAGTCTGCTTTGGTCAGTAAGAGATACACAGATAAATTAATTTTCTTCTCCACTTTCTTCATAAATATGCATATATATATCTATATATATATGTGTGTGTGTGTGTTAGCATTTGTATGCAAATGTATCAATAAGATTTCTCATTTAATCATCCACATTCATGCACACAAACACAAATAAGGATATAGATATAGATACATAAAAGGAAAATAAAAGCATCATGGAAAGACATCCTATAATCTTTCCATTCCTTTAAGCTCTTCCCCCAAAGCAATTACCCAGTGTATATCTTCAAACATATGCTAGTTCTGTGAATAGTTGTTTTTCAAATTATTTGGGCTTTTGCTGCTAAAGCTGAAATCCAGCACCCTGGAACATTCTGCTTTGACAGCTTTTAAACTGAAAAGTCAGCTTTATGATAAGCACTTCTCTCTGTCTTCCTCTCTCTCTTAAGCTTTCATATAAGTTTTTCATTTACTTCTTTGCTGTTATTTTCAAGCCTATAAACTCCAAGCAGAAACCCCGAGCATTCAGTGAGATTACAAGTAGATATATGATATGAAAACATCTGCTTGAAGAGAAGAAAAATATGGCAAAATAGGGCAGCATCCCTTTGCAAATAGATGAGTTTATAGTGTTATTGCTTTGCATCTGCAATTGTCCAGGAAAGTGATACATACACAAAGAGCAAATGCATTGTTTTTCAAGATAGGATGCAGAAGTACTGAGAAATAACATGAGCAAAAGTTTTCTGTTTTCCCCCTTTTGCTGTGTGTGAAGTGCTGCATTTGTTTAGCAGCCTGCACTTACAGAAAGAAGAATGAACTGTTATCTAACTGTTCTAAAGAGATTTGAAATAATATTGTACTTTCAGAGAAAATAAAGAACTATATCAGTTTCATAGCAGATAAAAAACTGGGAGAAATTTTTGAAGCATTTATACCACCTCTGAGGCTACTAAACCAGACATGCAATTTTGAAGGTTTTGTGGAATCCCTAATTTGAGAACAGATTATGACGATGCTCAGAGACCTGAGATAGAACATTCCAAGTCAATCTTAAAGAAAAGCAATCCTGTTTTTTTCTAGAATGCAGTCAGAGAAGATTATGTATTCAGAAAAGAAAAGTTGTAGCTGAATTTTTGAGAACATGGATTCACAGAAGTATAAGAGGCAAAACAAAAGTAAAACTCAAAGAGTCTGAAGATAGGTGAGAGGTGGGGAAGAGCACAGGGGGAAACTGGCAGATACTGGCAATGTCCCAACATCTCATAGGACTGTCAGATCTGCAAGATTCAAACCCATTTTCCAAAGGCCTGCAGAGAAGGACAGAAATTATCCATGAAGAAGTATAATACGTGTGTTTTATAGAACACTATGCCTCTGTACTCCACACAGAGGTGTGTACAACACTAACAACTACTTTAGAGAACATTCTGGTGTGATTTGCTCAAGAGTAGCTGCACACTGTGACTGAACTATTACTTTAAACATCAGGAGTGTTTCTTTCTAATTATAAGTTTAAAACCTGCACAAATCACTGTGATAGGTGAAAATATAGTCAAGAATGCGAAAATAAAACATGGTCATGTGGGACATAGATAAAGGTCAGTTTACGTCATGGAAAGACTATTTCTACTCAGAGCTAGGTGCAAAAATCAATATGTCTTGGAAAGATAAATTTACAAGTGTAAGCAAATGCAAGATCTGTCTGGTGTTGGTAACTTGATTCAGTTATCCAAGCAAAGGGATCCCCTGAAAGAAGATAAAATACATTATGTCTACCTGGCTGGCAGATTCAGCACAGGAGCTATGGGATATCTATGGGACAGCTACAGGGTCTTTTGAGTGACAGTCAGAGGACAGAATGACACAGTGAGTTCTGCTATTTTCTTTTGCTGACAATCTGAGCCTGTGCCACCTTTTAGGACACGGCAGAAACCTGTGGCACAGAACCTCAACAGTTCTCTGCTGACAAGTGAGGTTGTGGGATCCAGGTGTCCCAGCAGTGATTTCACTTTCCAAATGATTAGCACTTAAGTGTACCCAGGTGTTCCTAGATATTTCTGTGGGGTTGACAGATAAAATATGATCAACAAGGCAAATTTATGGATTAGCATCAAAAGTGAGCTATGAAGAGCAGGCACCTTAAATCTGAGCAGGCACTTCCACGTTGTGTCACAAACTGCTCTTGGTTCCCCTGAGGAAAATGTCGGGGCATGATGGAGCAAGCAAAACTAGAGTACTTTGAAACTGCTGAACTTTGAAACTGCTATCTTGAAACTCTTTAACTTCTAAAATATTGTTCAGTACAAAGCATAAAAACAGCCTAGATTATATCAACCCAAAGCTCACAACAAAGGTACTGAAAATGCCTTCAGATTTAATTAAACAGAAGATGTACCATGATAGGGAATTGTATTTGTGGAAGCCTTTGCAGCCAAAAAGTAAGGGATATTTGTAACAGTAAACCATGGGTTCCATGGTGTCTCATGTAATTGTGCTAATTAGTAAATTACTGCAAAAATTCAGAGCTGTTAAAATAGCAACTACTGGCAGCAGGAGGAATTATAGGAATAACTGTGCCTGCAGGTCCTCAAATCATAAGGAACCACCAGATTCTAAAATACCAGCAGTCAAAACTGACCTAGCCAATGTAGATAACAAAATTCTTCAGTGAAATCCAAGGTGTAAAAACTGAAAACAGCATTACCTGCCCTTAATTTGTCCTTACAACATGAAAGTTATTTTAGACATTCTGATGATGTTCTGTGTATGTATTTCTATAAATACATCTATATTTTGAAAAGTATACATGTTTATTTAAATAACAATCTCTTTAGCAATTAATTAGCTAAACAAGCACATGTGTACTATTTTTTTTATTTATTTCAATTTGTCCTAGGCTTCTTCCTTGAATGCACCACATAGCTCCAAGCACATAAGTGCTATTAAGAGCCTGTTAAGTATCATTCAGCAGTTCAAAACAGGATAAGGCTGTGATTACTATCTTGTCATTATTTTTTGCTCACTGATTATTTTATTTGAATCCTCAGATAACCCTTTAAAATTAATTCATTTTTTCCCCACTTCTACAATCACTGAATAGATAAGGTGACATTTTGTTAGCAGCTGTATTTCTTGGTAAAAGGCGTGTTTCAGTAGAGCTCAAATTCTGCATTGTAACCCCGTGGCTCTTAAATGTCTATATTTTTAAACCTGTCTCAAATTTAAGTGTTTTCACCTTTTAATACTGTCAAAGATACCCTAATATCACAGAATTAATAAACATTAATTTAGTATTAGGGAAAGATTTAATTTCTAATATAACAAAATAGTAATTTATCTTTGTAAACCAGTCATTTATTTACTCTGAAATGGTTAGCTTCAATTTTTTCTCTATAATAATGCACAAAATACACATTTGAAAAGGTAAAAATATTCCTTTAAAACAAAAATTGATCCCTACAAAATTATAAAGGATCTCTACCCAATTGTGTGTCCTAAAATTATATTCCTTTCATAAGCTTATTATTAACTTTATGCATCTATCTCTACCTTCAAGTTCAGCAGTACATATCAATTACAGAACAGAACAAAACAAATCTGTGCTGGTGCCTAGACTGGGAGTGCAAATCGGTTGTCTTGAGGATGATGAATGAGAGTATGAAAACAGCTCTGGTAAGGTCTGATCCCTCAAAAATGACACCATGATGATATTTGCTCAACACTTTGAAACTGCAGATCTCTGAGCAGATACCACCTGGGATCAACAGCATTGTCCCGGTTTATGGAGCAGGAGATGGGGTCCTTGATGATGGCTTCCTGCCAGACAAACAAAATTCAGTCACGGAATCCCAGTCAGGATTCCAGTTTCTGGAAAACATAGCTTCCCGTTGTCCAGTTCCATAGAAGTTTGGTGGGACCAAAAGTATGCTTGAAAGTTAATGAATGGCACAAGTGGCATTGCAAAGGGATTTTAGGAGGTCACAACAGAAAAGCTTTACTACTTGTGCTACTGCAGCAGCTGCAAACTCTATTCATGTGTCCATCCAGGAAGATTATCCACATGCCCCATGAAAAGGAGACCCCTGACCTGAAGATCTTGTACTCTGAGTGCACAGAATGAGGCAGTAACAGAACATTATTGAGCTTGCAGTAACTGATTTGAAAACTAACCATAGTGCACTCATTTTAAGTCAATTTTAAGCATCTTTTTTGAAAAGCGTGATGACAGAGGTGATGTTAGAATTTCCTTCTTCAATTATATTTATAAGAGAACCCATTGCTTGCTTCCCGAGTAAAAAAGGAAATAATATTTACAGCTTGAAATATTTCCTTGGTTGAATAATTGCTGACCTCAAAGTTTAAGAAGGTGATAGGTTTAATAGACCACTTTTATCTATGAATTTCTGAGTGTTTTGCATGCTGAAAATTAAACATTTCTTTGATTTCCCACAAGACAGTTAAAACAAATATCTTCTGTCAGAAACTGGCTTCTCCCAACTTCAATTAAACTTCAGAATGACTTTCATGCATCAGAGACTGCACTGAAAAATCAGTCCTATCTTCTCCACAGCAGCTTTGTACTGCCACATATGGACAACATTGATTCTTCAAGCACAGCGGAGAATTTCCCTATATTTTTCAATTTTCTGGCAATTGCACCTTTAACTGACAGTGAAATTATTATGGCTTTTGCTGTCATCTTAACTTTACTCAAAGTACTTAGTATATCCCAATTTACTCAGTGTTAAAAAATCTTGTCTAATTTTGTCTTGACACTAACAGACTACTTCCCACATGCTCTTCAGTAAAACAGTCCACACAGTAATTTCTTTTCTATAGCTTTGTTATTCTAAAAAACACAGTTAGTCTGTATTTAACGTTTTGTGTGCAAATCTCTTGATTAATTGAACAGTAACATTCTTCATTGACTCTGGATCATCAGCAGTGTCAAGGCTTGAAATTCATCTGGATGTTAACCTAAATTTTAAATTCAAAGTTATGAACTCTGAAGTGAATTTTACCAAAACTGAGCAGCAATATTGTGTTAACATAAATTTTAAATTCAAAATTATGAACTCTGAAGTGAATTTTACCAAAATTGAGCAGCTATCTTGTTACTAACTAAGGGTGACCACGCATTATACATTGTTGGAAATGGTTAATTACATACAAAAGACTTTTCAGGCAGATCCAGCAGGAAGATAATTTCTCCTCTTGAGACATTTATTCCTACAGTCCTTCACTTCCCAAAGAAAAGCTATGAGCCAATGACCCTGAAGTATTTTATCATGGATGGCATATCAAACATTTCTTCAACTGTGTTGGTGAGGATATTTTTGCACTTCAGTCCCTTCTTTAAGAATATCCTTGAAAGGCTGAATGGTGATAATTCTCAGGGAAGTGAAGAATGGCTGTAATAAGTGGCTATTGAACAAGTCCTGTTCTTAATGCCACTTTTCTAAACCAGAGAAAATTCAAGTCCTAAGAACTTACGTCAGTGAAGGACAAACACGACTGTACTTATGCACTAAATTCAACTGATACACAGTTGTTCAGTTCCTACTGTTAGAACAGATCTCCCTCGTGCGTCTGGGCAAACTCCAATAGGTATTTGCTACAGTCTCTACACAATACTTCTTCACTCTTTCTTCTTTTTGTTCTTCTTTCTTTTTTTTTAAGCCCAGAGCAGGAGGAAGCCTACTAGTCTCTCAAAAGTGTTGAGTAAGTGCAGAGTGGACAGCCCACACTGTGTTCGACAGCTCCGTATCTCACCACTTAGGATCCTAAGGCTGCTTTTCCTAAAGCCATGCGGCCATTCCAGCCTGCTGGCAGGGGCTTTCAGGCTGGGAGAGGACATAAGCTGGCTTTGCGCCCTTATGTACAGCACACACAAGTGGAATACTGCTCGATTGACCCTCTAGGTTCCTTCACGGGACAAGCAGCAGCAATTAGCATTAACAGGATATATATTAAAAAATAATAATAATAAAAAAATACAGCTGAGAGCTTCACAGAATCACAGAATGGCTTGGGTTTGGAAGGACCTTAAAGATCACCGAATCCAACCTGTCTGCCATGGGCAGAAATACCCTCCAGTAGAGCTCAGAGCCGAATCCAAGCTATCCTTGAATATTTCCGGGGCGGAACATCGTTCGCGTGTGTGGCGAGCGGCAGGGCGGGCGCTGCCGGCAGAGCGCGGGCTGAGGAAGCGCCGCTCCCGCAGCATTCCCGCCGGGCCGCCAGGTGGCGCCGCCGCCCCTCGGGACGGCGGGGCGCGCCCGGCCCGGCCTGCGCAGCCGCGATGGGCCCGGGGACACCCCGGGACACCCCGGGACACCCCGGGGACACCCCGGGACACCCCGGGACACCCCGGGACACCCCGGGACACCCCGGGCACACCCCGGGCACACCCCGGGGACACCCCGGGCGCCGCCCCTGTCCCGCCGTACCGCTGAGCCCTGCCGTGCGCCGGGCGCCTCGGCAAAGGCCGCTGCCAGCTGCGCGCTGCCCTCACGGCAGGACAAGCTGTGGAAAGTTTCCCTGGAAGACCTCTAAGAGAGTTTAGTTTAAATAAATGAGATCGTAAGAAACGAGACCAAGAATCACTCGCATTTAGTATTGTGTTTGGATGTTTTTTTTAAATGAAAACCCAGCCGTGTCCCTCAGGCAGCAGGGATGGCAGCTGGTGACAGGACCCGATTGTCCCTTTCTGCCCTCCTCGAGCCCTGGGTGCAGTTTGAACATCAATATGAGAGGGATGTAAAGCCACTGGAGAGCTCATCCAAAAGAGAGCTGCAGAGATGATGAAGTGTCTAAAAGGAAGCCATGTGAGGAGTGGCTGAGCTCACTTGGTTTGTTTGGCCTGGAGGACACTGAGGGGAGACCTCGTTGTGGTTCTGCTCTGCATGAAGGGAAGGGGAGGGACAGGCACTGATCTCTTCTCTCTTATGACCAGTGGCAGGAGTAGAGGAAATGGCCTGAAGCTGTGTCAGGGGATGTTTAGCCTGGATATCAGAAAAATATTCTTCACCCAGAGGGTGGTTGGCCACTAGAATAGAGTCCCCAGCGATGTGCTCACACCACCAGCCTGACAGAATTCAAGAAGTGTTAGAACAATGCTCTTGGGCACATGGTGTGATACTTTAGGTTTTCCTGTACAGGATAGCAGTTGGACTTGATGATCTTTGTGGGTCCCTTCTAACTCAGGATATTTGATGAATCTCTGATCTTCGAATTCATATTTAAGAAAAGAATTTTAATTCCTCATGAAAGAAATGTCATCATGTGTGCCAATAATGAATGTGAGAGATAGATGAATAAACAAAAATCAATCAAGGGGAAATCATTATCCATTAGACACTGCAGAATGACTTTGGCACATGCATGTTCTATGCTTGCCTAATGGAAAGTTTGTTAATACAAGCAGCTGGGATATCAGGTCCTTGCCACCTCAAGCACAGCTGAAGTCTGGGAAGGATGCTGTAAACAGGGTCAGCGAATCATTGCAGTCCCATATCCAGAACTGATAAGAACTAAGTACAAGCTATTGGGAAGTACTGTCATTCTCTTTCAAACTCTGTCTCTTTTGATTTGGTGTGCTTGGGCACCAATGCTCAAGGTCAGCTTTTCAATAATGCTTTCCTTTTGTTCATCTGAGGACAAAAGCATAGACCCTTGGGAGTGATATTCTGAGCTAAACTGTATTTCCTGACAATATTTATAACAGTCTCTGAAATGTCATTTGATGCTCACTGAAATTGTACGCAAATATTAAGCTGAAACATTCACCTGATCTTTCATTCATCTGTTCCAGAGAAATGTCATTGGTGAAATGCTAATAGAATGTGACAAAATACTTAAGCCAGAAAACTCATGAGACAAATTAAGGCCACTTGACTTTTTCCCAACCACTCTAACAGCTACTGAGGCACTGGCAGAGCCAGAGGAAGATTTTGTGTTGCTCCAGGGACATCACAGTGTGGTCTGTTGAAAATAGCTTTATGATTCCTGTCTGACCTTCCAACCCCCTTTGTGAGATAGTATGAAAAGTAAAGCTTCTTAAAGGGAAGAAAATTGAAACAAGTACTGGGGAGATTTTGTAAATTATCTGTAAATCTTGCTTGTGGCTCTTGTGGTTGTTCCCAATTTCCAGAGTCAATTAAAAGTAGGAGAAACAGCTTCAGTTAGTGAGATGAACTTCAGGTAACAAACATTGCACAATCTCCCTCAGCTACTTTACTTCCATAGTCTCCCCTTGGTATTTTCTTCACGTGTATAACAGATCTCTTTCCACATCTAACATTAGAGATGTATTTCAAAGGAATAACAAGTTTCAGTTAAATTTGTCCTAAATTAGAGTCCAGTTCATTGCTTCTGATCTGATAGAGAACAGGAAGTACACCATCCATCTCCAAATATTCACATGTTGTAAAAGCAAACATGAAGAAAGAAAAAAGCACTTTCCCCACAGCATTAAATTTTGAAAGGAATGATTCTGAAGGGTGTCCACAAGAAGCAGAAACAGACTGAAAGATGGAAGCCAACACTTTGTGCATCCATACCAGGGACAGAAGAGGTGGATTAGAGGCAACCAAACAGGAACAGAGACCTCCATTTAGCTCTTGCAATGAAACAGAATATAAATGAAACTTGACATAAGTCTGAAAGGATAGTTTGAAGATAATCTATTCAAATAGGAAAAAAAAGACCCCAAAACCTACAACAAAAAAATTGACAGCTGGAACAGACGAGCTTGTATGTGGCAAAGAAGAAAATTCCACTTTGGAGTCTGGTACAATTTGTAAAAATCATTAGTTACAAACTGAGATAACTTGAAAGATGGGAACTAACAGTAGATTCTGCTAAATCTGCACCTGGAAACACAAATAGGGACCTCCAAACACACAAGAAAATTGCCTTTATCTGTATGTCTAAATATTTTAGTGATGTAATGAGAAAAAAATATTTCAACATCATTGACATCAAGATCAAATAATCAAAGCTGAGAATAAATATTTGTGGGTGGTCATGAGATTTATAAAGGATACAGATTATTCATACAAAAAAGAAACTTCTAAAAACCTAATATAATTTAGCTCAAGAAGGAAACAGGCACAGGTTTCTTATCTACCAATTAATTGCATCTGCAGAGCTCTTTGCTTGATGCGAACCACGTTTTTTTTACCCTCCTCTGACTTTGGAAACAAGATTCCTTATCAGTCCCCAGTGCATTTCCCCAAGGTGTAGCATAGATGTAATTAAAAGGCTATACAATTAAAAAGGGATTGCACCTAAATCACTACACTGAAACCATTTCTCATGCAGAGCCTGATTTACAGAACTGCACAAATGTAACTTCATTCTAATCCACATCTTTATGCCCATCTGTAGTGTGTCAGGGAGAGAGATTTTTGTCCCCATAAAATTCTCAAGTACAAGGAGCTGGAGAAATTATGAAAGCTGCTTTTACTTGAGACAGACTTTTTTTTTTCTGGTCACCTAGTCAAGTTCCTGTTTTTCTCTGATTAAATTATTTGATTGTTAAGCACAGCTCTTTGTCTACAGATTTGTTATGGATCTACAGAAGTCAATAAGAGTCTTATTGACTTAAAGGGGCTTTAGATCAGAATTTTTAAGGGCCAGATTTTAATCCAACCAAACATAAACCAAGGCTCTGCTGATTTCAGTGAGGTCAGAATTCTGCCTCAGTCGCCCTTACAGTGACTGGTCCTGTCACTGGGCAGTATCAAAAAAAGCCTGGTTCCACCCTCCTTGCTTCCTCCCATTTGTTATTTATATACATTATAGAGAGGCTTCTCTTCTCCCTGACAAACAGTCCAGATCTCTCAGCCTTTCCTCATAGGTGAGATGTTCTGCACCTTTAATCAGCCTTTCTTTTATTATCTGCACACTTATGGAAGCCCTTCTTGTCTCTTCTATCCCTGGCCAGATTAATTTGGTTTGGGCTTTAACTTTGCTAACTTCATCCTTGCTTCCACCCTTGTATGCTTCCTTTTGTGTGTTTGGGCAGACTCAATCCCATTTCCAGAGAGAGCTTGTGGACCGTGCAAGTGAATAATTGAATTACATCAGTTTGTATTACAAGTGAGTTTAGGATTCTGTGTATTTGAAAGACCACCACAACCACCACTAAAATATTAAGTAATTTGAAAGCCTATCGGGTGTTAGCATGAACAATTGCAAAGCACTGGTAAAGTGGTAGTTGCCTTCTACCTTGGGAGATGCTAAAAGTGGGAATTCGTTTATGTTTCACTCTGTGTTCCTGAAGCAGGGGTTTAGTGTGAAGGGTTTAGTGTTTTAAAGATGCACCCACATGAATTAGGCAGCATGAAATATGCATAAATGGGGTTTGTCACTTTGCTTACTAAAGCAAAACTCTTACAGGCCATCAGCAAAGGATATTGCCATATAGAATTTAATGAAATATGTTTATTTTCCAGTTATTTATAAGTTAGTATAAAAATAATAATCATAACCACAAAAGAGGCCTAATGGTTTTTGTAAAGGAAATTTGAATTTTTAAAAATAATTCTTTATAAGATATAATTTCCAGTACTACTTGCAATCTACTCTTTGAAGTTCACTCTTCGATTGCTAACATCCACAGTCAAGGCATTTTGTTAAATGGAACTGTTATTCATGGACACAAGTGTAATTACTTTAAGTTTTTAGGAACAGCTTGCATTGTTTATAAGATCAATTTTTCCTATCAAGACAAGAAATGAAATTAATAACATTAGAGGCAGTTAGGAAAGTGCTGCATATAGTGATGGTAAGAGAAGAAGCACTAGCTAACAAAATTATTAAAATTAATAGGAGAAAAATGATCACCAGGAAAAAAGAGTGATATAGGAAAATGTTATTGCTGCAGATGCGGGCCCAGTGCAATGAAACAAACAAACAAAAACCCAGATAAGCAAACAAACAAAAACCAAAACAATCAATCAAAAAATCCCAGGGAATGCCTAGCCACACTATTTTGCGTTACAGAATTTGTGCTAATATGAGCCAAATGAGGTCTGGGAATAAAAGCCCACTATAGCATAAAATGGAGTTTCTACAGCTAAGGAAAGTCCAGAACCTAATGTAATTCTTAAATCTGATTTACCCAGTTTCTTTTTTCTTCTTGGGAACGTCATGTGGTTTCCTGTTCTTTACTGATCAATATCAAAACCACCTGACAGCACGTATTGTGACATCTCGTGTTGGATCAAGACAAACACAAAACACCAGATACAAACTGCATCCTTCATGCAGACCCTTCAGACTGATGATTCAAGGACATTCTTCAGGACCTGAATGTGTGCATATTTAAGGAAATCATGTTTCCTTATTTCTCATGTAGACATGAATTCCTCCAGTCACAAACCAGCCCACAACAGAAACACTGACTATCAAAAGATAACTCAGAATTTGTGCCTGCAAGACAAAAGCTGTTTTCCTATTTCCAGGAAATCACTTTTGTGATTTAAAATATTATTTTTAAAATATTTATCATTTTAAAATATTTATTTTCTTCCTTTTATTTATACACTGTAGTTTCTACTTCTTATTTTATTTGAAAAAGGAAGTTTCTTGAAAGTTTTAAGTTTCTTTTAAAGATATCTTTCCAAGTCCATATCAAGAAGAGAACAATTAAATCACTCTGAAAAATGGAAGAGGTTTTAGCAATAAATCATTGAGATTGAAAAGCTAAGGGTAAAGACCTTTACTGCTTATTTACATTTTCCTAAGAATCAATCTTGAAATTGCAATGAATCTTTTCATTATAAGGACTGGCCAGGTGTAGCACATCAAAGAAGACATATTTATAGTCCCCTCTGAATTTGGTTTTCAGTCCCTGGCTGTCTTCCACTGCAAACAGCATCTGCATCAGAAATGTGTTATAAGCCAGAAGTTATTCATTAATAATTTTTAGCAATTACATTTGTGACAATTCTTCCAGTTATGGCATAATGTAGGTTTGTAACATATGGCAGTGTCTGGCCTCGGTCTGACTTTTCAGTTCATATTGGCATCACCTTGTGTTGACTCCCAATCTACTTATCAAGGAGCAGGAATACTCCCTGTTTATATCTCTGCTGGGAGGCAGGCATACATCAGAAGCTTAAGTCAGGCTGTGCTCTTCTAATGTGTATATGATACAAAAACCATGATGATAATGATAAATGATAAACTATAAATGTTTCCAAAATTAAAAACCTTGTACTGGGCTGAAAAAAATAAGAGATGCCACCTATACGGCAGCTAATAGGTGTGCTCAGACTGTTCTTGTTCCTTGCTTATTTTATCTGTTCTCTCTGTGTGAACTGCAGTCCTTCCTTTCCTTCTTCTATCTGAGCAAACCACCAGGGTGGTTTGCATCTGTAAAATCAGAGAAGACTTACTTGTTTTGAACTATTTCTAATTCTCTTTGACTTGGCTATTTTTCAAGGAATTTAATTACATCCAGTAAGGAACAAAGGTTTAAGGAAGCAAGAAACTGTGGATGTCTTTGATGCACAATTAATGATTCCCTGTAGAATACCTTTGAGCTCATGAAAGGAGTTTAAACCTAAGTGACCAAACAGCTGACTAACAATGCCAATTCTTAGAAACATGGTCTACAAGTAGAAGTGCATGGAAAGGACAGATGGAAAAAAGCTGCACAATAGCTCTGCAAGCCCCATGTGCAGACTGAGTAGTTGATCATTGCTACTGTCATTAAAGAAAAGTTCACAAAAAGTAAAGGTAAACCTAAGTAATTGTGAATAAGGGATAAGTACTCAAAATAAGCATAAATGTAGAGAGAAATAAGGGAAGAAAATGAAAAGAATAATGCTCTGGAGCTGACCGAAAAGAAAGAATATGTGAGGAATGGAGCCCTAGGTTTAAAGTCCTGATGTCCTTCTATTAATCAGAATCATGTTCATATAGTTTTGTATTCTCACAGAGTGACTGAAATCAGAACATGTGTTGAAATCCTCCATCTAAAGATGCTCATACTGACATTCTTCAGAAAAGAAAAAACTGTGAAGTTGAAATAGTGTGAAGAACATGTCAGATGTGTGAATTTCTCATCTTTCATTTGGATTTTATAAAAAAAAAAAAAAGCTACATTGTCAGGGACAATAAAAGCAAGGGAAGGCTTGAAAAACAAACCACACATTGGGTCAATAAAACTCTCGTAAAGTGTTATCCTTATGAGTACTAGGAACTTAGGAATTGTCAAACTGGGCCAGGTGAATATTTTTTCTCAGCCAGTAGCAGTTTTCATGTGTTTCAAAGAGAGATAAAAGGAGGCCTATGAAGAAAATTCCTTGATAACATTTTTCCATTAGTGGTTGTCTTATGGCCATCTCAGGTCATTCAGTTCTCATTATCCAAATGATTGTCCAGTCCTTGTTTGAACTCTGCGGTTTCGGACAATGATTTTCATGGGTTTGTTGTTCCCTGTGAGAAAAGTATAAACATGCTTAGAACATTTAGATTTCCACTGTCTGTAATTTGAAGTCTCCTGCTTCTTGAATAGTAGTAGTTAATAATCTAGTTAATCTGAAAACTAGATGTGGAATGAAGTTGCATTTAAAGTAGCAAACTAGGATTTGATCCTCCTGGCACTTCTGAAGGGTTTTTCCTTGGTCTTTGCTAAGTATGTAAATTTCTCTGTGACTTAATATTTAAACATCCACATGTGTATTTCATTACCTTTAGCTATCTGTTAATTCCCTGATTCTGATGCAATAATTACTCAAGGATTTTCTCCATTCATCTCATATTTAATTTTTCTGTTATTCTCTGCCTCTTTCAGAGTAGATGAAAGGGTTTCCTAGTTAGAAATTCCCCATCACAGTATTTGTTCCAGGAGTGAACAATATCACAAATGTAAGGAAAAGCTGGTCTTTCTGGTGAGCAGTGACAGGACCTGAGGAAATGGCATGAAGTTGTATCAGGGGAGGTTTATGTTGGATATTAGGAAAAGACTCTTCACAGAGGTTGTTTGGACATTGGAAGAAGGTTCACAGGGAAGAAGTTACGGTATCAAGCCTGACCGAGACCAGGGAGTATTTGAAAAATGGTCTCAGATCTATGAAATGAATTTTGGAGCTGTCCTGTGCAGGACAATGATACGGATTTTATGTTTCTTGTAGGTTCCTTCCAATGCAGGATATTCGATGATTCTAAAATTATTGCAAGTGCAGTGGTGTCTTGCCTCAGTGAAACCCATCAGTAAAGCCTGCAAAACTTAAAAGTGGCACCTCACCTATTCTGGATAAAATATAAAGTATATAACCAAAGATTCTACAAATCTTCTACCTGGTTGTTTTAATGGATGTTTCATTTTAGGAGCTATGGAGAAACAGACAATCACTGAGCATTCCCTATGCATCATCCCATTCATGATTGGATAGTCACTCTCATATTCCAGAATAAAATACTTCAGCTGCCTTTCACATTTTCTTATTATAATTACTCTTGTCTAGACCTTCCAGGAAGGTACACCTGGGCTCATTTCCTTTAGCTGAAATTATGTGGCTTATATTGTAGTTATTTTAAGGATGACCTGTCTCCTATGGGACTATGCCTTGTTTTCTAGGGCTGTCAGAATTCTGTGAAAGTAAATTCTTAGCTGGAATCATCCATCAGATGTGTTTTCCCTTCAGTTTAGCAATTTAAGGTTGTTGACATTTGTGTCACTTAAAGAGCTCTGTTGGCTTTCATTCCCTCATTAAAGAAATGTTTTTCTGTTTGGGCTTTATTCTTTACGGATCTGAGTAAAGCACAGCTAATAGTGATAATAATAATAATAATAATAATAATGATGATGATGATGATGATGATGATGATGATGATGATGATGATGATGATGATGATGATGATGATGATGTATTGCTTTGATTCATAATAAGTAACATGAAAGAGTTTTAGTTTAGTTGTTTATTTGTTTGATGGATTTTTGCTAGGTGAAAAGGTTTGAACAAAAGAAATGTCTGCCAGAGCCAGGCTGCTGAAGCATGTTTGAGGTAGAATCATTCAGATGCTGGATGAAGAAGATTTGTCTTATTCTAGGCAACTAAAGAGTCCCTAACTGAAGAATACAGTATTATAAAAGGTCTTATTAGGGCAGGTGCTCTAAGAAGAGGTAAGTGAGAGCCATGGATGTCCTGATTGAGGAGGCACAGTTCTGCAGCATCTGGAAGGAGCAGAACTGTTGACAGCCAGGAGCTTTTTGGAGCAGTTGGGGGACGCTGGGAAAGCCCAGTCTCCATGTGCAAGCAGCAGAGAACAGTGTTGCCTAGAGGAAAAAAAGGGGGAAAAGGAGTATTTAGGGTAAGTGCCTGCAGCTGCAGTCTGTTGTGTTGCTGCGTGTGAAGAAGCAGCTGGGGTCATAGTGGGGGTCACCCAGCACAGCCAGCTGGGTCCCCCCCGGTGCCACCACCTGGTCCTGGTGTCCCCACAGCTAAAGGGGGATCAGCACAAGCCTTCTCCAGGATGCTGTGGCTAAGAGACAGTCCCTGGGGCCCCTGCAGCCTTGGGAATGTAATAAACATTTTGCATCAACTTGTGGTTTGGTGTGCTATTCATCTTTTCACTCCCCCTTTATTTCGATTTGTTCTCTTGTCTGTAGAGCTGGCTTAGAAAGATTAACTTAGAGACCTCTTTGCTTAAATTGTGATAATGATCACAAAATGGCACTCACCATTTTTATGACAAAAATGCATCAAAAACAGTGTTCAGCACAAAATATATATGACCTAAGAGTGCATTCTAGCCAGCCTGAATTGCCTGTGAAGTAGTCCATAGTCAAGTATTTATAGGTAGTGCTTTGTATGCTTTAAAAACAAAACTGTAGAGATCAGGAGCAATTTCTACTTGATTAAAGTGTATAACCAAAACTGGTGAAAAAGTTTCTTAGGCTATTTATAGTCTTGATCTGCCTTAGAGGAAAAGAGAGGACTTACATGATTGTAAAGGATTTCAAGTGGCCTGTGCTCTCTGCATCTCAGTGACACTGATATCAAGCCCTTTAAGATTTGAGCCTTTCAAGATTGGAATCAAATTTTGCAATTTCTTTTTAGATGTTAATCAGATGCTGTAGCTAGACAGCTAGGATTAAACAATTGCACTGTGCACATTGTAACCTTGGCTAATCTTTTGCTTGAAGGAAAAAAAAGACAATCCCAAGATGAATGGGTTGTCTGGACAATAGCCACGTGGAGTGCAGTCAGCAGAACTGAACAGTAACTGGGGGAAAGGTAATACCAGCAGTGGGAGACCATGACCACCGACTCTTTGGCCACCTATTTAACCCAGACCCCAGACTCAAGTAGAAGAAAGAACTGTACATGTGGATGAGCAAGAGGTCTAGCTAGCAAACAGGGGTTTGAGTATTAAGTAATGAAAAAGTTATGCAATGTGTAACTAGTGAACACTAATGTCTTTGTTTGTTAAAGTGTTTAAATAGTGTAAAATGTTGATGACTGGGGAGCCAGCTTTTTGTGGGTAACCTGGCTCCCTACTTTGTGCAATTTAGAATAAAAAATAGAAATGCCTTGTCTCAGTGTGTGAATTGGTGCTGCCCACAAGGTAACAAGCTGGTTCAGCTTGTTACCCAGGAGAGCAGCACTACCTGAATAACTGAATCATTTCACTTTGAGGAGCTGATTGCTTTTAACACAGCCTTCAAAAGCTAAAAATCTTCTCTGCTCTTCCCATGCCAGGCTCTTCTCTGCAGTCTGTCCTGCATTTCCATGAGAAATAAGAGCAGACCAGCTCAAAACTCTCTCCTCATCAGAGGAGCCTTGATTTGGAATGAGGCTTGTCTGTTCCAGCAGAACTCTTGCTTTGAAACTCTTGTTTCTGTTGTAGGGATGTAGAATCCCAAAAGATAAGGGGCTAATGGTTATGTCTCAAACACTGATGTCAGAATGGCTGAGGATCCATCCAAGGATTGCAGGCAATAATGAGCAAGGGTTGTTGCTGGTTATAACATGCTGTAGGAAAGAACAAGGTTTGGCTGGAGAAGAGGGGCACTTGGAGATAGGGTAGCACTTTTCTGAGACAAACATCCCTGTTCTAGTTCCTGGAGATAAACACAACACAGTACAGCACAAGTGTGGGAATGAGGCCAAGAAGTGGGCATGGACTGTAGGGGAAAACAAAACACCAAAGACCCCCAGAGAGCTCTCACCCATTTCAAGAAAGGTCTTGAATAACAGACTGTGCATGTAACTAATTAGTATAGGAAGTAAGAAACCTATCTTCAGGGCAGGGGAAACTTATCTATAAAATTTTGACTTTTACTGAAAAATAAACACCCCTCTCAACTACAAATAGCACTTGCAGTACTCCTAAGAGGATGGCTAGTGCAGTAGAAAAACTGCATTTTACAGGCTAGGAAGGGACAGCTTCACCTGAAAGAGCACAGGGTGGATATAATGACTGCAATAAACACTTGCTGCCCTTTGAAGGTAACAGGGCTGCTGTCCTGCACGGGCACAGCTGCAGAGACAAAGAAATAAATGAATGTGCCTAAGGTGCTAAGCAAATTCCTAATTATTTTCTTATCACTTGGGGAGAGGATCTCAAACTAATTGTTCTGCTTTGCAGCTTATTTTGGTTGGTTCAAAGTTGGTTCAAGCTAAGAAGAAAGGTCTGTCCCACAAAAAAAAGCAAGAGATAGATTCTAGGAGCCATGAAATATGCAAGCATATAAAACTTGTGTTGGTATTTGCCCTCAGTAGAATTCACCTTTTCACTCTCTAAAAGTGAGGCTCTTTTTTTTCTGCTTTGGGGCATAATCCTGGTAACATCACAAATGTAGAGAGTATTTTGTAGCAAAAGTGTTTGGGCTGCTGCACTCCTCCCAGATCAATCCTTCTGGTATTTTGAAAGATATAGTAGACCCAGAAACCACACTAGAATAAATGTTATCACACAATCATGGACAGTCTTGGCATGAACACTGATGAATTGAACCAAACCCTCTCAGGAAAACCTTTTCTGCTTGATGTCCCAGAACTGATGTGATAATTGATAGACTAGGAAGCTGAGTGCATACATTACTGAAGGAAGAAAACATGCTCATGACTTCTCACCTAGAGGCTGGGTTGCCCTGAAATCATTCCTTTAAAAACGTGATATGGATGAGAAATGTAATGCCCCCTTAGCATGCCCTGTGAGCTCATATATAGCTGTTTTCCTGAACAGAAAAAAAAATGAGGCAGAAATATTTACATGTGGAGACCATTTAGTACTGACTTCTCCAGACACTGGTAAGAAATCAGCCAGCAAGCACACATCTTGCAATTTCTAGTTTTGTCTCTTTCATAAATTTGTGGTTCAATGCATCTTCTTCAGGTTAAACACTCTTTCATTTAAAGGATATTAAATGTCAAACTGGCAAGGGATTTTAAGTAAGGTAATGTCAAGGGTGAGGTGATAAATAAGATTTTACAACTTGAGGCACAGAAGCCATGTTTGATCAATACATTCTCTTGCTTCTATGGATAATGATAATTCATGGTGTCAAGTGGACAGTGTTCATCACAGCAAACAGTCCTGGATCACTTCAACATGTAACAAAAGGAAGAGATTGTGGCAGCTGCAGGTTAGAGTCAGGACACACACATCTCTCACAGACAATAACCAGCATCATAATAATTCCAATCAGTAAAAATTCAGTAAAACAGAAATCGCTAAGCAAGCAGAATGACTTCAGTGGACACCTGGTAGAATGCAGGACTAAGAGCAGGACACACTCCTGTGAATGTATCCCATTCTTTGGCACCCTGAGGCTTACCATACACCCATGTAAATGTGACAAGAGGATCTGGTATCTGCTAACAGAATGTCTTCTTAAGGGGAAAACCAAATAAATTATTCCTTCCCTAAGGTATTCAGTATCTGACCACTTCTTTACCAACCACCAGTTCATTCTTGTGCCTTTGTCAGCTTTCCTACAATGTCATCCCTTCTGAAGTACCTGACCATGGAGCCAGGGAGTGGTTGTCATTAACTCAGCCATCTCTGTCTATACTGATATGTTTTATTTGGATATTAATCAAGACAGAAAATAAGGACAAGCAACTCATCCAGCTCTCTAGGGAAAGTAATACAGAAAGACAGTGCAATCCAAATACCACTCTACAGGTAGACTTGGCCTGCAAGATATTTCTGGAGAGGCCAAAGCTTTTTCCTTCATAAGCATAGGGTGATGAATATTGTAACAATTTCTGACCAAATGAGACAGAAATTAATCTCCTGTATACTTTTTGATCTATCCAGAAACAGCCAACTACTGCTGCTGCGATAATCACAGAAGATTCTGAGTTGGAAGCAACCCACAAGGATCATCAAGTCCAGTTTTTAGTGGAGTGTCCCATACGTGGATTGAACCCACGGTCTTGATTATGTTACTACCATGCTCTAGCCAGCTGAGCTAATCTCAGGAGAAAGAATGGGAGATGACAGCTTCTGCTGGTGAGCAGTGACCTTGTTACCAGCAGTGGCTGCTGTGGTCACTCCTACTGGGCTGGCATCTGTCATATCTCCTGTTCCCTTCCTCCTCATCTGATTCCCTTCTAGAACCATATTTGACTGAAGTGGTTGTATGTCCTTCCTTGCATTTAAGGACACAAAGGAAAGTATTGCTTCTGATACAAGAGAGTAATTGGAAGATTCGTAAATGGGATGGTTACAAGAAAGGCAGGAGAGGAAGACAGGCTGCTGCAATGGAGGAAAGAAGGTGCTGGAAAATTTCAGTATCCAGAACCTCATATAGCTGCTGCGCAGATGTCTGTAGGTGAGGATATGTGCAGTTCTGTTTAAAGAGAGAAGGATAAAGGAAGTGAAAACCTTCTGCGCTATTGGGAGGGCGAAGGCTTGGGGAGGAGAGAGTGAAGTTTCTTTAGCCATGCTGTACAGAAAGGATAAAGCGTTGGGCATACGGGCTTGAGGTCAGATCCCACCTTTACGGTTTCCCAGACTGCGGTGGATCACACTGTACAAACTGCAAAAGCTGACTCCTTAATAATGTAAATAGCACTTATAAATAGGAATGCATGAAAGCCTCTCAAGCTCAGCTTTTCCATTTCTTCAATTCCATGAACTACTCCTTATGGAATTCCTGTGGGTAGCTCATCTAAGTATAGCGTTTATACAGTGAACTAAACGATTGGTTTAAATCACTTGGGTGCTATGTCATTTATTTTAGGATAGGTTTAAATCAGACTGAAGTTCTATAAACCTAATTAAGAAGAAACAAAACCTTCTCCATTGCAGATTTGCATTAGAATGCATAATGAGCTAAAGGCGAATTCAAAACCAGTATTTACATGCTGTCAGTGAAGCCTAGGCAGAAATTATGTTCCTAAAGTATGCATTGTTGGATTACCTCAAGTAATCTATAAAAACACAGTTTGATGATAAAACAAACAAAACATTTTTCTTAGCCACCAGGATCTCTACACTTATTGCACATCTTGAAAAAATGGCCCTTGGAGGCACCACAAGTAGTTTTATAGTCAGAACTTTGTAAAAAACCCAAATTTAACAAAAACTCCCAAACCACACCATCTTACACATTGTTGTCACAATGCTTTTCATCTAGAAACACATTAACACATTAGGTCTTCCCAAGACTTCCAGTTTTCTAACCATGAAAGACATTTAGATCTAAAGCAGAATGTTACCTCTCTCTAGAAAACTTGGTTCTACTGTGTGACAGCTACAACACCACTATTTCTATTACATTTCTAGACATTCTGTTCCTAAAAACACTTTAGTAATGAACCTATCATAAACTCAATGTTTAATCATAGGGAATCATCACACATAAAACTAAGCCATGCAGTTGGTTTTGGACCCAAACTGAAATACAGTATTTTTAAACTGACCAAATTTCAATAGCTGGCTGTTAAGACTAGAGGGAGAAAAAAATCAAAAACCTTACTGAACTCAGCATCTGACAGTTAGAGTGAGACCCAGATTTAGTCACACACATTTAAGTGCCTCTCAGTAGTTTTTCAAGTGTGATTTAAGTGCTCAGGATCTCGTTATAGATAAAGAAGTACGATGAGTGGAGTCTGTTAAGAAATGTAAGTGGCCAAATATATCTAGTTTAGAGAAAATGGAGTAGTTCTTTTAACCTTCTTGACTTAAAGTAAGACTTCAAAATCAGCCATTCACCTAAGGTATCTTCTAAAAACCCCTTCATGGTGTCATGAAATATTTTTACAGACTTTGAAAATGTTATAGGGATCTATGGAAGACCACACCTTTTAGAGCAGCAGCTGTAGAAAATATCCTAGGACACCTCAAATGTCACAAAATCTCTGTGACTGCTATTTTAGACAGTCAGCAATAGCATAAAAGATCAGATGCAATTTATATCTATGCTCCCAATCTTTTTCTGGATTCCTAAATTTTTATGCAAGCATTCAGTTAGGAGCTAACTGGGAGTGAGAGAATACACAGATCTACAAAAGAGGATTTTTGAAAAAGATAAAGTATATTTTCCAAATATTTTCCAAATAATATGACATAAATATTGTAATTGCAGTGAAGGCTAGGAGCCTACAATAGCTTGAAGGTCGTGTAGAGCAATGACACACATAAATAAGAAATTGTTGTCGTGTATAGTTCACCACCTTATATTGTATTAATGTAGAAATTTGGATCACGCAGGATAAAGTCAGTTTGCTGAGATAAAATTCAAGGTGTGTCATTTATTTAGCTATATTTGAAAATTTTCTCAATGCAGTGAATAAAGGAATGTTTTGCTAAATTGGGAAAACGGGAAATCAAAGCATGAACTTTTTAAGTACAAAAATCCAGAAGAAAAATCCTCTTCAGAATTGCTGCTCTACAGAGATTTTCTACTTCATTTACGAAAGACTTGAAACTACATCTTTCCCCTTGGGCACATTGGAAAGGTTTGTGACCTTGGAGTTAGATTTTTCATCTGCTGGCCAAGATTCAAGCTTATGCAAATAGTTTAGTCTTGATACCACTATCATCTAAAGTCTTTATAGTTGGAGATTTGCTTCTTTACGTAATGACTTTATCTCTAATGTACTTTGCTATAAAGTGAAATTGCTGGCAGTGTGCTTTTAGGGGGAATAGGAGAAATACATTTTAGGTTTTAAAAACCTTTATGCATAATAAAGAGTGGTTTTATATTTGGTTTTGTTTTAACTGCATATTCTCTGTTCTCTAGTATTCAACAAAATAATCATTCATTCACCAATAGATTGTGTAATTGTGGTTATTTTAGATACAACAGAGGTGGTAAACAAAACAATCTTTTTTTCCCTGCCAAATGTATGTTATTTCCACAAATTTCAATTAAAGCAATCAGTTTTTAAGGGATTTTGTAAAAGACAGTAATTAAGGCAAATATTTTCCAGCACCTGGGAACAACCTTCTTTTATGTTTGATATTATGGATTATTGTTCTGTACCAACAATATTTGTGTGGTTTGCTGCAACCTTGATCTGAAAGTGAGATGATTTCATCAGTGGTGTCTAAATTCAAGGTGATATAATTTTACCTACCAGATCCTTACCAGGACTCTTGGACTTGCTTTGTGTACAGTGAAGACCCTAATGACTGGGAATGGGCACAGGTAAGAACCCCTCATATAATTCTCCAGTCTGGGTCAGCAATTTTAATATTGAATACTGCTATTTCGTAGGATTACAGTTTTCTCTGAAGTTATGATATTGCTGATACAGGTAAAATTTAACACAAGCTTTAACTCTTTTGTTTGCCTCTCTTGCTGCCAGAGCTGAACCAATAACTGCAAAGTCCCAGGATTTCCTGGTGTAACACTGGATCCATCTGTGACTGTGGAGGCTCACACTGGGATACCAAGGAGTGCTCACATTGCTGCCCTCTGACACTGAGCAGTGCAGGCAGAAAGGTCACAGGGGCTGAAAACCCTTGCACTGTCTGACTTTACTTTTTCCTCCACAGCATGGCTTCCTGGTACAAGATATTGACAGCTAACTGCATCCAGTACCAGATGTAGCCTGGCTGCAGAAATCAAGCAGTTTTCCCAGGTTCACAACTGTGCTAGGAGACTCATCCATACTTACCAATATCAGCACTGACATCTCTGAGAATACATTTATTTCCACCAATTCATTGCATATTGACAGGAAGATGAAGGAGAGAGAAGCAATCTTTTTATTTGAGATGAAGGGAAATTAACTAAGCATATCTTTTAGGAGGAATTATATTATTTTATGCATATTTTTAATGCATTTGAAATGTGAAAGTAGATCAAGGATTATATTTTTTAAAGTACTGTGGTAAGAACAATAACAATGAAATCACTCCTTATAAATGAACTCACCTGTCAACGGGCCAGATTATGAGCTCAATTACACTGATATGAATCTTTAATACCTCCACAGAAAGCAATTAATCTTCTTGTTATTCTCACTATTTTAATTGCAAATAGAATCTGCTGTGACATGCCCAAGCATCTGAATTTGATGACCTTCAATATCTTGCGCAGACCTTGAAAACATCAGTGCTACTCAAAGCTGCTGGTATTAGTGACCCTAAGACAATTAGAAATAGCTACAAAATTCTGAGAAAATAGCAGAATAGCAAGAGGTGCTTCTGTCTGTTCTCCCAAATTTGTACAATTGTATAGGCTTATACTGTCAGGTAAGAACCTTTTAGAGTTACTTAAGGAAGATTTTCTTATGGAAGTCACAGTTTCTGACCCAGATCTTCCTTGCCAGTGCTCATTGAGGAAGGTCTCTAAGGAGCATGGGACGTCCAGCTGAAAATCACCATTCATCATCCTGGTAATGACTGATGCACAACATTTCATGAGGATGCTAAAAACATGGATGCTAGCTGAAAACTGCTGGAGCAAAATGAGAGTTGCCTGATGAGCAGTTGAGATATCTGTGCAGGAATATCCATAAGAAAACTGAAAAAATTTGAAGTCTTAAATGCCATAAAAATTATGCATTATTATTGAAGAGACAGATTAGTGTGGGTCATTGAAATGCAATGTTTACACAAAAAGAATTAATATATGAGGAAAATTTAAGATGTATTTATTTCTATGTATTAAAAGAGTTTATTTTTGCACTCAGTCATGAAGAAGTGATAGCAAAAAGTAAAAGACATGTAGTATTTCTGAATAAATGTAAAAGGAGAAAAACAGATGTATGGAGTGTGCTGCAGACTGCCTCGTAAGAGGGAAACATTGAAAAATTTTAAGCAATTATAAAAAAAAGCTGTGTATCATGGCAATGAAGAAACTGAATTACATATATTTTTTTAAAAATAATATCAGAAAGAAATACGTAATTAAAAATTATTAAGACCAACCTTTTCTCTCGAAAATGAAAGAAGTTATTGAAGAACCATTCTTAATTTAATTCTGACAGGCAGAGAAGAGCTGCTTAGGTATTTGGTATGAAAGTATGAAGTAGAGTCACTATGAGCTGAGCAAAAAACATCCTCACACAAGACTTAGTAATCCATTGCTAGGCTATAAAGATACTTAAGGTATATCTTTCTATTTCCTATATACTCATAAGGTGATTCCTGATCAGTTCAGTATTTCCTTTAATGACTTATGTAAAGGAATACAAAATAGATGTGTTGATTTTTAGTTTTTGGAGTAATTTTGGGATGCACCTTCCATGGTCTGCATTTCTTACCTGTTGATTTTTACTATCTCACACCCATTGTCTGACTAGAGGCTCTCAGAAGCTCCAAATCCCTGACCCACTGTTCCCAATACAGAAGACAATTTCCAAATTAAAAGATATAATCTACAGATTTGCATATAATTAATACATTCTTTATCCCTTTTAATATCCTTTGGATTTTGGTTATCTCCTTCAGTCAGGCAACATGCACTCTTTAGTTGATTACTTTGTTAAACTTGTATGGAAACTTTGTTCCTAGCTGCACTGCTCTCCAGTTTCCACATCTTAAAATGGGAAAACTCATAGTCTGTGTGTAATCCTTGATAAAATATGGGAGGTGTGTTGTGTAGATCTCGGGCTCCAGACATTGCTGCGTAGTGTATGTGCCTCTCACCAATGCTATCAATGTCCCAGATGCAGCAGCTGTCCTGCTGAAATAGTCAACCTTCACCACTTTGTGACCTGCGTAGCTTTGTCCTAGGCAATGTGTTACTGTTTCTTTTTTTCCTTTGGTGTGACACCAACACACATTTTTACACATCCCAAGAGGCCTCCCATTGCAGGATGGTCACCCAGTTGAGACAGAGCCATCATTTGGCATGTAGAAGGCTGACACAGGTTCTCAGCACACATGCATAGGATTAAGCAATTAGAGACTTTAAAGTTATGCTTTGTTTGCAAATCATCATTTTCTTAAGTAGGTACTAAATATTCTGAAAATATGCAGTATCAGGAGAAGCATCATGTAAGCATTGATATCTCCTAGCTGGCAGCTACCCACAAGGCATTTATTCCCAGCTAATTCCAGCCATGTTTTTCATTCTCTACTGTTGCTTTAAACTTTCCATTTCACACACTGATTAGCTCAGTAATATTATCAGTTTCCTTTCTAATCTGTGAGGCACCGATGAATTCAAGCAGGGCCAGGAGGGAGGTCACAAGCAACCTACAAGGCAACATTAAAATTCAAAATGATCTTGAGAAACTGGGGAAATAAGATGAAATCTAACAAGATGAAATTCAATAATGAGAAGTAAAAAGCACTGTGCCCTGAAGAAGAACTCATATGTGTAACTACAAAATGAGGGGAGCTCACAAGGCAGCAATGTGCCACGCGAGACCTGGGAATGATAGTACATTCTGAGGAGAAAGTCAACAGAGAGATGAAAATTCAAAACTGATGAATCTCATTCTGGGATTCATTAACACCATGTGAGAGGTAAGATATGGGAAATAATGATTAAAGTTCACCTACCACAGTTCCATTGTAAAATTTTAAGTTTCACTGTAGTCAAACATATAGCCCAGAAAGTTTGAAGGAGGAACAATAGGAGAAAAAAGTTTATTTGACTCCTTTCGTCTATGGAAGGAAAGACGGAGACTGAGACAGGTTGACTATCTTTAATATGTTAAATTGTATTATAAAAAAGGTGATGATTAATTGCTTTCTACATCCAGGGGATAAGGGAAAAACAAATTAGTTTAACTGGCAAAAGTGTAATAAGAAACACATTCAGATTACCAGGGAGTAAAGCACTGGGACAGATTACCTAAGGAAGCTGTAAAACCTACCCCACTGGATATTTTTAAGTGTTTTCAGAAAAGCATCTGACAGAAATGGTTAAGATATACCCATCTTATCTCATATCTAGGGGACAGATTAATACATGCACTCTTGAGATCCTGTCAAGATTTATGTTTCCATGTTTTTTATATATTTGAAGATAGAAGCAATGGTATTTGAAAATAACTAGAAAAGTCATAGGTGCGGTAAGGGTGACAAAAACATTGAAACTTGAAAAAGAAATCTGAACTCACTGAAGATGAATATATTAAAATATTCACAGCATGTATTTTAAAAATGCTTCAAGGATACTGAAAAGACATGGGTACCCTTGTTTTATGCCATAACTATAAATTCCGAGTAGAAACAAACACTGATTTTATTTTGGTTTTGTTTTAAATAGGGCATTTCTAGGTCTTTGAGAGCACATCTGTCTTCCTGGGTGTATTTCAGCTCACTAATTTTAGTCTGCGGCCGCTTCAATATTTATATCTGAGTTTATTACCACAGCTACATTTTGTAGTCCATAAAGGAAATATGCAAAATAATGCATGATTCATCTGATCAATTTAGAAACCTGCTTTAGAAGGAGATTAAGTGTGCTGTGCACACTGTATGTGTAAATGTCTGTTTTCCTCCAGAGGCTGTAAAGAAAAGTCTAGGCTTAATTTTACCTACCACCTCTAGCTGGTACCAACCATCTCACCTACCATCCTCCTTCAGAAACAGACAGAATGCTGACCATGGAACAGACTTTCATCACTGATCTGTCACAATTCCAAACTTATTCTGAATGAAAAAATTCTCCATCCTTTATTTTAGCCTTCAGGATAAGATAAGGTGACCCAAAGACTGGACTAATGACTGCAGTTTAAAGAACCCATAACTTCCTTGTCCATTACAGTCTCTCTACGTGAGTTGCCATATACAGAAAATAACAATTCTGATGCTTCCCAGATGTGTCAAATACCTTAACTGATTATTATCTGGGTAGTAGTTTGATGTTTTCTGATAAAAATTGCCTTTCACACTGGGAGACCAAGAAAATGCTGCTGCCTGAACAGGCAGATGAATTGATATTTGTGCCTGTCATGCAAACTAGTTTTATTCCACTTGTTGTTTCAATTGTGTGATTTTATTGCACCCATTACAGTTTCCAGACAGCAACAGTTTCATTGCCATTTGCTTTCTACATTTCAAGCTTTTAAGCAGAAATTTGCTTTAAATAAAAAGGTGCCATTTGTTGTTGATAAATTCCCAGTCTCACATCCTGTTCACCTGGAGGACCAGATTATTCATCTGTATGTTGTTTACACAAAGACAACATTGCTTTTCTTTTGTGCATTCTTAATATTACCTGAAGAAGATGCAGAACATAAATGAGGTTAAACCTTAAAAGTTTTCATTTCCAAATGATGAAACAGATCCACAATCCCTCTCTGTAGGCAACTTTCTTAAATGTTCTGAACATACAGGTAGGAAAAAGTATATTGTTTATTGAGCCCAGTGCTTCTACTTATGAAAACATGTAGAAATTAACCTCTACTCATAAGGAAAAGGGATGATGGTTCTCCCTCTTCTCCCTCTTTCTGCTCTAACTAGAGCTGTAGGAGTATCAGCCTTATGGAAAAGAGGTTTGGATTAGAATAGAATAGAAAAATAAACAAGTTTTAATTCCAGTACAGAAATACTGAATTATGTTCAGCCAATTAAAATTTTCTCTGGTTTATATTTAGAAATGTAGAAATGAGACATGAGGCCAAAAGACCCATAGACCCAAAAAACCTGAAATTGGTGTATGCATCCTGAAATTGGTACATGCAGACTGATGTGAGTTTACCAGAAAGAACAGACATAGGTATGTGCATATATGTTTGCCATACAACTGTATATTGGAAATCTGTGTGGAAAGCAGCATTCTCAAAAGTTTAGTCTAGTCTCCATAAATGTCCCATTTCAAGGAGAAAAAGAGGCTGGTTTTTTGGCAGGAGTTGTGTGAAGCTCCTGCTCATAGACCCTCTACTATTCTGCATGTTCAAAGAGGTGAAAATCAGTCTCTCAGGTTTGATGATGTAATTCTCAGCACATGTCCATAAAAAATAATCTTTATAACAACATTATTAATGACATTTTAATACTCAGCCTTGGCACCAGTCAGCTGTTAGAATATTGTATAAGGAGGATGAAATGACATTGAAAGCTGAACAGTGGGACAGGGATGAGCTGTAACAAAGTGAAATGCAAGGTTATGCATTCAGGCTTACAGAAAAAGCTGATTCCAGCTATGTGCTTATAAGCTGGAAATAACAGACAAGGGGAAAGTAATCAGTGGAACAGCTGGAAACAGGTTGTCTATGGGCCACCAGCATGGTGCATCCTTAAATATGACAGATGTGATCTTGAGACAGTAGGGATGAGATAATTCCAGTCTTCCTAGAGAGCATTCATTGAAAATGTGCTCAATTCTGAAGAAAAAAAATAAAGTATTATTTAAACTGAAAGTATTATATTAGCACAGGAGCTATTATGTATAATCTGACCTTAGTTACATTTAAATAGGAAATTAGGAGAAATGTTATTACTACTTTTGATGACTTTCTCAATATTAGTAAAATGGCTGGCAGAGTCATTATCTTTATGATGGGGAAGATTATGGTTTGTCAGTGATATGATATGGTTGATAATTTTTTTTTCTCTTATGCTGAATGAGTTTTTCATACTGGAGATGACATAGTACAGGTGATATCACAGATGCTTTTGGATTCCACTTGCTGCCACAGAAGTCTTCAATGAAAATTTCTGACTATTACTGAGCAAAAAATCACACAATACAACGTCTTCTACTAGGCATTCTTCTGAATTTTCTCTTTCCTCTAGTTTTAAAAGCCAAATCTTACCTAGTCGTCAAACATCAGCCATATCCTCATGACTTCCTTCATGAAGCTGTTCAATTAGAATCCACATTCCTTTATCTACAGGCTACTGTTTGTTAAATGCATATGAAATTTATTAAGAAAGTAATTAGTGAGGATTTTCAAGAATGGAATATGATTTTGACATGAAGATATCCCGCGTGATAATTAGTTTAAGGTACAACAAATGCAACTGAGAACTTTTTGGGTGCTTTTTTTCTTTACTGTCATAGTTGGAGTAGCAGTAAGAGAGAGTAAGATTAGCAAAGGTTTCTCATTTATTATGTTTATTCTGCACCATCACGTAATTGTATCTAAGTTAATCTTTTAGTTAATTATAAGTCAAGTGGTGAAGAAACACAAAAGCACTAGCATATTGTCCTCATAAGAATGTTTCTTTTTGAGAGGAAAAGAAAAAGAAAATGGATATTTTATTCCCTCTTAACCTCATTTTTGAACAGTTATTGACATTTTAGTGAATAGGAAGAAACTTAAAAAAATTGTTCTTCATATTAACTTCAATGTTTGTTTTTCCAGGATGAGAAAATATTTCATACATATTTCAAGAGAAACAATTTGAATGGCTAAAAATGCCACCTGGAATAAGTACTATAGAGACCTGTGCTTGTGAATCTGCTACTGTAAGTGCTTAAAAACTTATTTACATGTAAAACAATCCCTTCTTTTAGCAGCAGTATTGGCTTGTGCTGCAAGATGCATTGAAATGATTTCACATATAATAGCTGGTTTTCCACAGTTTGTAACATAAAGAAAGCCTGTTCTTCTTCCCAGTGTTAGTGAAATTGTGGTATTTCTAACTTCAGCTGAACTCATAAATAAATTTTATGTTCATATGTTTAGTCCCACTACATAGTACCTTTCTAATAACACTGTTTTATTATGTTCAAAAGCCTACTGCAAGTGTTTTTCAACAGAGTCAACTTATTAATCATAGATCAAATTCTGTAGTTTCTTCAAAGCCCTCAGTATTTGCTTATACACAAATTCAGCCATTCTCATAGATCATGAAAAAAATCCAATTAAAAAAATATTTAGTTTATTCATTCTCTATAAATGAATAATTTATCTTTCCAAGTATTGTCAAATATTGTTCATTACAGTGTGTTCACTTCAGTTGTTTAGACATTAGTCCTGCCCCTGAACGTGTGTATCAACAATCTCCCCTTTTGAGATGAACCCTTAATAGCTGAGAAATTTCCATGTTGGAAATTTATGTTTCAATTCTTTCTTCTGTTTCATTTTCTAAAGTAATTATTTTACTAAAAATTAAAAAAAAATAAAAACTTTCTAACATCTAGACAGACATTTTCCCCTGGCTTTTGTTTCATCAGGGTTTTTAAAATTTATTCTCTTTTAGAAACAGGTCTATTTCAAAACCTCAGCATTATCTTTTAAATGAAATTTCTGTCTTCTCCCAAGCATGGACAGTTGCTCATGGAACATGCTCATGAGGTCAGAAATTGGTGGTTTGTTCTATTTCACAGGCAGGATATTGGTGCACCATGGAATTATCATCACATCAATACAAGCAGGTGGATACTTATGAAGGATACAGTCAGACATAGTAGGAATAGGAATTGGGAGATGGGTGAGTAGGTCAGTTAGCTTACTATTTTTAAAACTAATTGTAAGTAGATGGGAGATTTTCAGTTTATGGTTTACCTGTCATGTATCATCCAGCCCAAATATTACATTTTATGATAGTGTGAATGAAGAAAATGCAGCTGCTGCATCCAGCTCTGGGCTCCCCAATATAAGAAAGAGATGGACCTGTTGGAGAGAGTGCAGTCAGGGACAGGAAGATGATCAGAGGGCTGCAGCACCTCTCCTATGGAGACAGGCTGAGAGAGCTGGGGTTGTTGAGAAGCCTTCAGGGAGACCTTAGAGCACCTTCCAGAACCTAAAGAGGGTACAAGAGAGCTGGAGAGGGTCATTTTACAAGGGCATGTGATGACAGGACAAGAGTGAATGTCTTAAACTGAAATAGGTTAGGTTTGGATTAGTCATAAAGAAGAAATGCTTTACTCTGAGGGTGTTGAGGCACTGGCACACGTTGCCCAAGGGAGTTGTGAATGCCCTGTTCCTGGCAGGGTTAAAGGCCAGGCTGAAGGGGGCTTGGAGCAACCTGATCTCGTGAAAGGCATCCCTGTGACAGGGGGGTTGCAGCGAGATGATCGTCAACGTTCCTTGTAACCCAAACAATTCTGTGATTCTGTGACCCATCTATATTAGCTATATATTGGCTGGGCACCTAGAGCCTAGCAAAGAAGGCTGTGTATTACCTTGGCTTGGGGTTTTAGTAAACACCAAACCAGAGCTGCCTCAGAGAAGAGTGGATGCCATTATGTGTACCTGGCCTGTTCGTGTAGGCATATTTAATTGTCAGTCACCCAGACTTCCAAGAAAGAACTCTGATGAGGGCATTTTTTAGCAGTCACTGAATGTTAAAAAAAAAAAAATCAAGTATATATGGCATTTAGAGGGCACTAATTTTATTCATATGCTATTTGTACATGCAGAGTTCTCAGGAATATTTCTTTTTCTTCTGCGCTCTCCAATTAAGCAGACAGCAAGAAATGGTTGAATAACACCATTAGCAGTAAAAAAAACAAAAACAAAAACAACAACAACAACAAAAAAAAAACAAACCAAAAACAAACCCCAAAACCTATTCTCTGTTTAGAATAAAAACCAAAAGCATTTGCAAAACAAGAACCTCTCTTGTAAGCGACCGGTTTGTTTCTCAATACAAGACCTCACAGGTAGCACTGAAGCTGCTCCAGGCCTCCTGCAAACACTTCTAAGGTTCTTTTATGTTACTTTTCTTCATCTTTTCTTGTGTGTGTGCATGTGATGACTGATTCCCAGTTCAACAACATCTCCTCTGCTGCTCAGGAGATGCAAATATAAGCACAATGGATACAGTGACCCAGTGTGCAACAGAGAAAAATACCTTCAATAATTAATGAGAGAATGGGATGTGGAACCACTAAAGCCAGTCTGAAGTTGATTACAGAGCTGTCAGTCATCTGCAGGGCAGCGTAATGAAACAGAGCAACTCAGCAGTCAGGATATGTATGAAAGTCATTTCCTATCCCTTCTGCACATTTTTTATGGACTGTAAAACTGACAATTGGATTATTGAAAGGAAAAATGGATGAAATATGTCTGTTTTGAATGGGACTGCATCTCAGTAATATAGCCCACACACACTCTGTCCTATTTTTATCCAGAGTTCAGGAAATAAGTTATTCAAATGTATTTAAATAAGCTTTCTACCCTACCAATATAGTTTCAAACTGCCTCATCTGTTGTGTCATGAACATAAACCACTCTAGATTAAATTTATATGTAATTATTTTGTTCCTCATATATCCTTCTATCCAAGATATGTCCCTGAAGTAGCTATCTTGTGATTTTGAAACTTACACTGTTCTTTACCTGAAGCAGAATTCAGATCAGTTTCTCAAGGCCATTTTTAATAAGAAGCAAGCCTAGTATCAGACAAATTATTGTTTAGAATAAAAAAAGTACTCTTAAGTTTTTTTTTTGTTTCTTTTTATTCCTTCTAGATGATCTGATTGAAGCCTCAGATTCCTTATGAATTCTTATTGAATTTATCTGGTTCAAAAGCAGATTGATGCCTTAAGTTTTAGCTTTCATATTTTTCAGATTCTGTGCTGCCTTGGTGTGTAACTCCGAACTTCATATTAAATGTTACTAAGCTTTTTTCACAGGTTAGGTAGACACAACAATCCTTTTCCAGCCTGAGAACCAAGGACAATTGTTACAAACCTCAAGCCTCAAAACATAAACAGTGAATTGAAGAGAGCAAACAAGGAGGATGGGACTTCATAAGCTGAAGCTCTAACTGGACAATTAATTCCATATGTAAATGGACCAAAACTTATAAAAGTGTGAAAACCCGTGACAGGCTGTCCATCTGGTGATGATTTTTGATCCATCTTGGGTGTAGCCATGTCCAGGCTCTTGTACTGCCCAAAGTGTATTCTTTAAGGCCTTTTAATAAATGCCTGCTTTATTCTTTTAAGTCTGTCAAGTCTCTGTTCCGGGTAGCCTCTCTAGGCATCAAGATGACTGCAGAAGTACAAGGCTGCACAGCTCTTTATCTTCCCAGAGCAAGTGCCCCCTGTCTATATCCTAATACCTACTAGAATATGTCTGTTTTGAATTGCCATCTATCATAGAAAGTCTTCTGAAGATCTGAGAGTATTTCTGAGGGTTTTGTCTGTTTCTGCTAATATACAGAATTGGTATCCAGCAGCCCTCACTTCCTTTGACAGCCTCCAGTGGGCATGCCGAGGATCTTGCATTCCTCAGAGACTCAAGTCCATTGGTGGGGGTTTTATCCCTCAGCCTAGTAAGGCAGGAGCTGGAGGGAAAGTCTTTGGAAATGGAAATGGGAAAAGCAAGTAGGAAAGAGCCAAAGCAATGTGTTGGAGTCACTGACTGCGGCAGCTTGGGAAATCCAGGGCTAACTGATGCTGCTCTGTGGAAATAACCTACAGCTCATGGCCTCTGAGACAGATAATGTGTCAGCTGGAAACAACAGGGAGAGTGGAAATAAGAGACTAAGGACAGAAGGGAGACCATGGAGAAAGTCTGAAAAAAATCTCAGGGAGAAAAATGATCAGGAGTGCATGTCTAAGCTTGATGGATATTTTATGAAGTAGAAGAAACAAAATGCTTGTTCAAATTGCTTGTACATACTGCTAAATAACTTGAGCTGAGTATGCAGATCTGTGAAACAACCTCTGAAAGCCAGATCAGAAAATGCTGGCAATTGTTCAAATGTGTGGAGGTACAGTAGGAAAAAGCCCTACTAAAAATTGGACATTCCAAAAGCTACGAAATTTGGAAACAGTAGTCCACTTAATGCCCCAAACTACTAATTATCTGATGCTGTTGCTTTCACAAAAGAAACACACATCAGTATACTGATGGCTACTGGGGAGCCAACAGGTGTTAAGAACGAGAGTTATGACCCTATTTCTTCCTATCCTATAGTCCATACATTTTACTTATAGGTAAGCACATTCCTCTTTTTTCCAGGGCATTAGGAATGCAGGCAATGTCTGATTAGGGTCTTTTATGCAGAGAAATTGCTGGAAAGTGAAATAGATAAAGCATAGAACAAACCCCAGTCCAATTAGTTCCCTGTTCCAACCCATTCTGCAGTATCTTTTACAAATATACTTCAGAAAATAAATTATCTCAGAAGTATTAGTAGGGGAATTTTCTAAGACTTTTCCCTCTGCACTAAAAATCCCAAATCCTCCACAAGATAGTCCTTCCCAGAGAACCTTACAAAAACTGGCAAGATAACTACCTTTTATTTCTAATTGCTTACGTAGATATTTTTTATTGCTAAAAGTCAATGGAAAAACACTTCAAAAATATATAAAAATGTATCTCTTATTGCAACATTGTCACCTTGTTTTTAAAAAAATATGAGATTTTGAGCAACTTTTGAAGCAGTGGTAGTTTTTATGCTCTGTGGACTGGACGAATGTTCAAATCTTGAAAATATGACAAAAAAAAAATCTTGACTGACTCCTTTAAAATGAATAATATTGGAAAACCAGACCCAAAGTAGAAATACTTTTGGAACACAACTCTGTTTTATGAAATTTATGTGTCTATAAATTGAAAAATACTGGCTTTTCTTGAATCTAGTCAGTAATTTCTTAGTAATGCAGTTTGGTAAGGCTCCTATCCAGCTTTTAGGGTGTCATATCAGCTTCTGCAACTGTGGCTATATTTCTGTGGACTTCAGTAAAAACTTCTGATATTTTATTTTTATAGAAGCTTAAGGAAGGAGTGTATATTATGGTCCTTTTGTAAACATTTCAGGCAGCATTCCTGCTTCAGGGAGTGATTGGGAGGTGGAAGGAGGGAAGGGATCTTTGTCACCATTCCGTGTAAGAAACAGGAATTGTGCCCAGGTGGAGGTGATATTAATGCTGTAGGATATGTTGTATAAATGCCTTGTGATGTGACCTGCATATTCCCACAAGCCTCTGGTGAGAATTAACTTTGATTACAGCATGACCCGTTTTTTTTCTCTGACTTTTTAGTGTATCAAGGAACTTGTCAACATCACCAGCTGACTCTGCCATAACCAGCTGCCTCTTCTCCTCAAGCTCTTATAAAATGCAGTGGTGCTAACACAGGGTGAGGCAGAGTAAGCACAATGTAGAAATGCAGAACATGTTAAAAAACAATAATTTTGGAACACATAAAAATGGAATGTTGAAAGAGCTGCGACAAAGTCATGTCCTGAGTTCTTTTCAAATATGTCTCTAGGAAGTTTCTCATACATTCATGTACTATTACTATAATCATTATAAAATGTAATAAACTTCCACTTCAATATTTCAGAATTGTATAAAATTTCTGTTCATGTATTACGTAAAGAGCATGACATAATTCTTTTTTTTTCTTTTCCTTTTTTTTTTTTTCTTTCTTATACTTAATTGGATTAACACCCATGAAAGAAGTTCAGAATGAAAAGGCAGATAGGTAAAATGTTGAACTGTGTAGTGATTTAGGACACATATTTTAAAATAAAATAAAATTTATTTAAAAGTTCAGGCTGCCACCTTAAAATTTCTAGTTTAATGGATGTGTCAGGCTCTGAGGGATCTGCTTGCAAAGCCCAAAGACCTAGTGTGAGTGTTTTGTGAAGTGTCAGGGGAGTCCTGGTGCCTTCCCAGCTCAAAGCACACTCCCAAAGTGTTAGAGGCTTTTGCAATTTCTCAAGAAGCCACCTTTGTGCAGGGTTTATGAGCTGGAATATTTCTTTTCCCTTTACAGGTGAGGTACAAAAATTGTACCGCAAACAATTTGAGGAATCACAGAATAGTGTGGGTTGGAAGGGACCCGCAAGATCTTTTAGTTCAACCCACCACCATGGGCAGGAATGCCACACACTTGATCAGCTTGCTCAAAGCCTCATCCAAACTGGCCTTGAATACTTCAGGGATGGACATCCACACATGGGCAACCTGTTCCTGTGCTTCACCATCTTCATAGGAAAGAATTTCTTCCTAACACCTATTCTAAACCTACCCTCTTGCAGTCTAAACCCCTTCTGAGCAGCATCTTTGCATCCCTCCTCGGGACTCAGTCCAGAAGATCCTCATCCTTCTTATGGTGAGGGTTGGACACAGCAGTCCAGGCACAGACACCAGAACAGAGTACAGGGGGAGAATCCCCTTCCTCAGCCTGCTAGCCACCCTTGTTGTGTGCAGCCCAGGACAGAGCTGGCTTTCTGGCAGATATTGCCAGGCCATGCTGAGCTTCTCGTCAGCAAACATCCCCAAATCTCACTCTCAATCCCTTCTCCCAGCCTGTATTTGTGCTTGGGATTGCCCTGACTCACGTTCTTCCTGCTCTCCTTTCCAGTGATAATTCTCTGCAAGGACAGCCAAACACCTTGGGAAAATCAAACATTCAGGTACCAGAAATCCATGAGTGTTTTGTAGGGTTTGTGGGATGAAGGTCAATCATGAAGCTTAGCTATGAAGGTCGAAGTGTGGTGAACACTTCAAAGTAAACTGCAGGGAGTTCTTGGCTGGATTTTGTTCATTTCTGTCTCTGCAGAAAAATATCATGTTGCCAAAGGCTTACAATGAAAAGATGGGCACTTTTATATTGCTGTAGTTGAAACAGCCCTGGCTGTATCATGATGGATCACATATACTCTTTGGAGTCAGTTCTTCAGATGCAACAGCTTAATTAAATTTTAAGCATTATTGATTCAGTTTACAAAGCCTCCCTTGTTCTAGCACCATTGAATCTTGAGCTGCTGCACTCTGCAGCAGCAAAACAAAGAACATAAGAAGAAAATAAAGGGTTATTAAAAATGAAAGCATTTGGCTGGAAGATACAGTATGCAGAGCTTAATTACTGCAAGATCTGTAATACTCTTTCTTCTAGAGAATAGAAAACTAAAACAACTCAGAAGAAATTTTAAGGGCAGGTTCTCACATTGTGTAAATGAGGGTAGCAATGTCTATGTCCTCAGTAGTGCTAGCTCACATGGAGGGCAGGAACTGCCCTGATCTCTATAAAAATCTTTAGTCAATAGAAGGCAAACCATCTCTCAGCTGGCTGTATGTATGATGAGATTGACAGAGCAAGCCTTTCTTTTTTTTCCTGTTTTTTTTTCCCCTTCATGGTTCAATGCTGTTTGACCATCATAAAGCTTTATCTAGACTGTGTATCAGCTTTAGTGTTGGTTTAAGACAAACAGGGAACCTTACAAGAATAAGAAGATTAAGCTGAATGAGCTGGTCTCAATCAGAAAAAGACAAGACTGACAAATGCAGTTAGCAGTCTTGCAGTACACACAGTTTGTACTAAAAAAAACGGAGCGGTTCATTATTTTCCACGGTCCTTGGGGTACAATAAGAAGTTTTATGAAAAGTGTTCCAATTTAAGATTAATGTTATATGATAACACTCCTAATATGTATGAAATACTGGAACAGGCTTGAGGAGCTGCTTCACTGCAGGTTGCCAAAGACATTTAAGATGCAGGATGCTATGTACATTTTGGTGCTGCTTCAGTGCAGGTTGTAAGAGGATCTCTTAAAACTCAGCTTTTCTATGATTCTAGACTTATTGTTAGCTAATCAGGACATTAGGACAGGCTTTGTCTTCCAGTATGTTTGTGTGCCTATAGATAGAAGATGCATTTTCTGGATACTTAAGCTTGTAAAAGGACTTCTTTTCCTTTTTTTTTTTTTCTGTTAAGAAACTTCTTGTTCTTGATGTTTGCCTTGCTAATGGCTGTAAAAATTGCCTGAAGCTTTGGCATGAAGCTTGGTTTTACTGATATATATATATATACACACACACCCATGATTTACACAACTAAATAACTGCAGAAAAATCCCTGTAGCAATGGAAGCATTATTGTATCAAAACATTGGCTATTTTTTACAGTGCATTATCACTACATCAGTTGTTCCTTTATTACCCAAACAAAGGCTGCAGAATCATTTGGATTCTGTATTAAAATACTCTATATTTGTGACTGTGGTCTTTTCTCTCCTCCTTTCCCCACAGGCAATCTCTTCTGCCAGATACATGATCTGAGCAAAACAACCCTGAAAGACAACAAAAATCTTTCAACACTGTTTTCAATTGCCACTTTAGAAAAAACAATACTTCTTAGAATATTATTATTAATATTAATAGCAATATTTTAAACTGAAATATTTTGAGGGAGAAAGAAACATTTTTCAAGGCAGTTTTCCTTTTAGCAGCCTAAAAACTTTTTGAAAAATATGTTGATGGAGAAAAGTCTGTGGAACCAGTCTGTGTAACAGCACATAATGATGCATTCATTAAAAAATATAGAACCCTATTGATGTATAGATACTCTCAGTGGCAATGGGGAGATGTACACAGCAAGAATAGTTATATATTTATGCAGGGAAGGACATGGCCTCCATGAGGAAAGGAAATTCACACTATGTCTGTGCTGCCAGGGAGCTGCAGGCTTGAGCTCGTATTTCCATTCAAACCCTTAATTGCGTGTATCACTGGCAAGCAGCAGCTTTGCCCAAAGTGGAGACAGGCTCACACCTGCTGCACAGGAAGCACAGGTCAGATTGCTGTTACAGAGTGGAAAACAGCCTTACACACAGAGATGAGTTTTGGACACAGTCTGACTGGAGGTGACCCACAGCTTCTGCCTTCAGGCCTAAATGGGAAGTGAAAAGGTTATTATGGGTAAAATGAAAATGTATATCCAGCCTGCATTTGGGATTCCTCTGCATTAACCTATACCCTCTGCAAATTTAACACCCCTTCTTCACATGCCATAGCAGTGGCTGTAATTTCTCACAAATTTTCTCAATTAGTTTTCTCTAAGTGCATGGCTGGCAGCCCACCCTATGCCTCACTTGGCCTTGGTGCTTTCTGAGCACTGTTTTTTCCTATAGATTCACGAGCAGTAAATAACTATATTTGCTTCACTCAGGTTGTGTACGTGTGCATTCAAACCTGGTCCACACCCCTAGCCACAGGCTGCCAGGTTTAGTGACAGTGTCTATACCATGAAACAGATCTCTCACCCATTTTGAAAATAGATTTCAGCCTTGCAGCTTCCCCACCTTTACCCTTCGTTGGAAGGAAACCCACTCCTCAAATTCAGTGAACAGTGTGAGAGGCGATCTTGGGAATGAGAGCATCGCATCGGAGAGATGAGAAGCAGCTTTGCTCTTCACAAAAGGGCCACGCTGGTACAGCCATGAGTGACAGCTCCTTCCTGTCAGCTCTGCCAATGTCCCTTTCATCCACGTCCTTTGAGCACTTGTGCCCGGCTCTAACGAGCAGCTGGGGCTGTGCAGGCTGGTGCCAGGCTGGGCTGGTTTTGTGAGGGCAGAATGTCCTCCTGGAGATGAATGGGACCCCTGGCCTGCGCAGTTTTTGTAGAAGAAAGTGCTACAATCACATTCCCTTCATCCTCCCCTTCCCCTCCATTTGAAGTTTTAATTAGAGCTTAGAAGCCAGGCCTTTTTAAATCAAGCCAATTGCTCGCTTCTCTTCCTAAGGAAGGAAACTCCTTTGCTTTTTACTTGTTCCAATGCTGCCCCTTCCCATCTCCTGCCACCGGACGCTTGCTGGTTGCAGTCCCGTTCGGTGACCATCACAGAGCCTCACGCTGCCAACACAAAAATCCATGTTGCTGCCGCTCTGTGGGAAGGACAGAAAGAGCTTCCTCCTGACCATGGCTTCTTCTTTCACCTTGCTGGGTGCAGAGAAACACCTGCCCTAAGAGAATGTCAGCATGTAGATGGGAGGCAGAGACAATTTGGGTCTGCTAAGCTGAATTCTCAGAGACAGGTATTTTCACATTTAATGATTACACATCTGCTATCCCAAACTCTGAGCTGTGCCACCCCAGCGTAGGTGCAGGCAGTGCCACTGCTGTTTTGCAGAAGCACCTCACCAATCTTGAGAAAAGTAGGAAAATGGATGATTTACCTCCTTTCACCCATACTCTTGAGGGCAAGGAGGATTGATCTTGCCTGAAAAAACACCCACCCTGTGACCAGAGGGGTGACACCCAGCTCAAACAAATCAGGGGCATTGAAATGACTGTGTAATCTTTACTTCCCAAGCTGTGCTTTTCTTTTAGTCTAAGCCAAAAAGCTGACTGGAGGGATTGCCTCTTCCTTCTGGCCGTGTGCAATCACAGAAGTCTGGCCTGAGCCTGAATCAAGTAAATTGGATTTTATTGTTTAGATGCCTCTCTCAGATACATTTCCAACCCTTGAAATACATCTGTCTCATCTTATCTGCATCAAGAATTAGACTGAGACTTTCCTGCTCCATTTGATTGTACAATAGATGAGAATTCTCCTCAGAGGGAATAGTGGTTGGGTGGCATTTAAATGGCCACTCAGACACCAGCAGAATAGCATTAATAACCTGTAGAGCAAAAAAATAAGAATATATTTCAATTGACTTCATGCATGTTCAACACAATTTTTGTTTGAAAGATGAGAGCTACACAGAAATGATTATTCAGAAGATAAATTCAGTTAAAAAAAATTGAATAGATCACTCTTGATTTTAATTTTGTGTCAAAAATTTTTTAAAAAAGTGTTAATGTTTTTTTCCTTTCCTAAAATAGATCTTAAATATTACTTTTTTAATGAGATAAAATGCATTTATAATTTGTTTTCATTTACTATTATGTTTAATATGATTTTATAATATTGCTTTTTATATAGTATTTATAATATTTCTATTATATTAAAGCTCTACTTCACAGTATGTATTTACTGAAATGAAAGATTTGTCCTTTATATAATTGAGATTTTTCAGTTTGGCAGAATAAAATAATTGGTTATTATTAAAATAAATATTTATGCATTTTTGGATGGAAAACATTCAGCTTTGATCTTTTCAAAAGAAATAATAATATGTTTTCTGCTCTGGTTTGTAATGATCTTCTATTTGTCTGCCTGTTGATCCAGGAAGGTAAATTTGTAATAATGCAGTTCTGTTCTTCATGAGGCTTTGAAAGTGTTTATCTGGCTCATGATGCCCTGGAGACTTCTGAGGAGCATTGCTGGAGCACAGCACCTGTGATGCTGTGTGGGGGCAGACAGCCATTCCACCTGGACAGATGTCACACGTGGAGATCTCTGTGGCACTGCCAGGCAGCTGAAACTGCTCTACATCCACTCAATTACAGTCTTAACCATAATAATTAATAACAACAGTTAAGATAACATTACATATGAACAGCTGTACAGCTGCTAATATTAGACTAATACACAATTAAGGTCTTGCTCAAGGTCCATTTTTGGGCACACACCCTGCACAGCCTTTAAGCAGATTTTATGCATCATTCTTTTTGTGCTAAGCTTCATTTTATCCGTATTGTCTCTTCCATTGCCTTTTCTCTGAGCTCCAAACTTTAAAAACTAAAGTAAACTATGCCCTCATTTGAATAAAACTTCATAAAGAGTACTTGCAAGATATTGAAAATTCCAGTTAATTAAAAAGTGATTACATTTAATCATAGACAGACTTTCAGCATACTGGGAACTATTTCATTTCACCAAGCTAAACATCTGTGACTAAAAGGATTACTGACAGAGAAAAACATTCTTCCTAAATTAAAGGAGCACTAGCATGAAAATCTCTTTTGACCATGTGTTTTTTAAGACAATACATGGTTGATTGCACAGTTAGGGGCAGTACAGGATATTGATACCAGACAACACCAATTAGAAGATTAATAGCTTTGAAAGGTGAACTGTGGGCATAATCTGTTTGTTGCAGCAATACTGATGGTTTTCATACACAGCTATTCATTCATAAGCATCCATCAATCCCTGCTATTTTCATTAAAAATGTATATCCCAATGCAGCAGATATGACCTCTACTATAAATTGGTTTACTCTTCAGTGAGCCATGACTCTCAGTGTTCACTAAAACAGATTAGGGGGTGTTTCTGTACTATTGGGTTTTTTGTACCCACAGCTGCTCTTCCTGCCTCACATCCCTCCTGATCCTTCAGCATCTCATTCCCCTGTCTCCCATAAACCATCACAGATTGGTAGAGCTGCACCTCCACAGCTTTACTGCAACAGTGAATCTGTAGAATTGCCTTTGGTTGCACTGCAATCTTCCACCAAGGTTTCCTAACTTCACCACAGGCTGTGCTTTCCTTTAATGTTGGCTTAACTCATTAAAGAGGCACCATTTGGGAACCTCTTTGCTACACAATCACACAACTGCTTCCTAGAGGAATTTTGTTCATGTTCTCTCAGTGATACTGCTGCTTTATCACTTGGGGTATGACAAAACAAAAAAACTATTTTTAGTCTTTCTTAGTCTAAATCTGAGTCTATAATGAAAAAAAATCATAAAATCTCTGCATTAGAAGTCATATAACTTTTTTCCTCTTTAAAATTTTCAAGTTAAAAAAAGGAAAATTGTCATTTCAAGATGTAACTTCAAAAGTGTGTTTTTGCTTTGATTCCAATGACATTGAATATTATATAAAAAGGTGATATGTGTAATATAGCTAATATATTAAAGGAGGATTATTTTGCACTTTCAGAACTGTAATTTCACAGTTAATATAACCTTAATAATAATTCCTTGGTTTCAATGACATTATATTTTCAAATGGAAAATATTTCTTCCTGCAAATTCGACTCATTTTTCTTTTATAGCTCTATCCTGTGATATGTTCTTTAGTGAAATTTGAATGTATAAAACGGCTTAGCACAAAAAATAGAACTCATATTATAAACAGAAGAGCCATTGAATGGTTCTGCTAAAAAACAAAAGTGCAAATATGGAAAGTGAAGTTATGAAAATATATATAGGAAACAAATTTCTATAAAATATAAGCAGCTGACTTTAAAAGGTATTTTTGACTAACTGAGCTGAAATAATTGACTATGTCCATATTTTTAGATTATTCCGATGAAGTTAACTGAATTTGTTTAACATGCATGCTTTAAGTAATGTTTTGGAATTAATGAGGTTAACATTGGCAACTGTTGAATTAAATGTTTCAAAGACAGAAAGCTGAGACTGTGATTTTTATAATGCTTCTATATATTGTCACTGGAGACAGATAAGTGCTTACTCTATATGCATCAGCATTGGATCATCAAGGCAGTGCTTATGAATCACCCTCTCAGACATGAAAAAGACTGCATTTCATATGATGTGGCTAGATTCTATATGATATGCATAATATAACTTCTGCATTTTTACCTGTATTTGTATTGTATATTGTAGCTGTCACTGGTGCACCACTTTCCATCACCAAAGACTAAATAAACATTTACACCAAAGAAAAACCTCTGTGTGCACACAGAATCCAGAAGAATGAGTCTTTGGCTCCAGTGCCTTCACAAGCAGGAACATTCTTAATAAAAGTACAAAGTCACAGTTTCCACTTTAAAGCAATAAAGAGAGAAAATAGTGATGATCACTTGGTATACAGTGGAAAGCACAGTTTAGCTTACATTTGTCTCTTATTCATATTGCCTAGAACTCCCTCTTTGCCCTGACCAATCTATGCTAAATCTATTTCTTGATAAAGACAATACAGAATTTACAGGTAACAAACATGTGAATAAAATGAGAGCACCTCACAGGGCTCCAAAATGGTGTTTCATCTCTATCTACTGATCACTACCTACACCATGAACCTCCTAATCTTAGCTACTACAGCAAAAGTTAAAGGTTTTTATAAAAAACATAGATATCTATAGAAGTTAAGGTGAAGAGGAAATATTCTGTGACAGTGCAGTCAGTGATCCTGAGATGTGTGAAGACAATGACAATCATTAAAAATGCTTCATTGGTCCAGCTGAACATCAGAAAGCATGGGTCACTTTGTTAAAGAGATGAAAGAAGTGATCAAAGTAGCAATCAAAGATGAGAGAGAATTTTTTATTCTAGGAAGGCTCTTTGAAAAGATGTAGGCCAAGAAGTAAGTGGATCTCGGACATCTTGAGATACAGCAGGTGAAAACACCTTTGCCATTCTTGACAAGACAAAGCTGGAATAACATCATTGCTTTCCATAGCAATGGCAACTCTCTCTCTACGAGAGAGAGAAAAAACAGCTCTGCTCATCTCCAGATTTATTATGTGGAGACCCAGAGCTTACCTGACCCAGTCTGTGTTTGTCATTTGGCAAACAGATGCTGCCAACTTGATGTGAAGCAGTGGCCATTAAGTGCCTGAGAACTGCTGCCGGGTATGTCTTACCATTTTAAAAGCTGCTTTGAAAAGAAGGAAGGCTACCAAATATATCAGGTATTCAAGAGCATTGAAGCATTTAAAGGTTGTCAAGCACTGCAGCACCCGCTGGCTCAGCCTCCAGAAGTGCACATCAAGGACACTGCAGCAACAAACAACCCCTTTGAAAACCTTTCAGGAGCCAGGACAAGGTGTAGAAATGTGTGGGGGTCAAAAGTGTAGCAGAACACCTTAGTTCAATAGAGATTCAGCAGTGCTATTATTATCACAATCATATCTTCACACCACTTAGCAGACTTAGCAGAGCCTGTGGGCTGAGGCTGCCAGAGACCCTGCTTGACACGGGAGTTCATCCCATTACCTTGAAAATCCCAGACTAAGTAAATTCAGGTTTGTCACATGGTTCAGTCAGGACACATGATCCTGGTTGGCTTGAAGGTCAAAGTAAAGAGGGCACATGGTAAAACAAGATTTAAAGAACAATATGATGGAAGTTGACTGTAGCTGTCACCTCGGTGGAGGCTTGGGATGGACTCCTTGCAGTCAAGATTCCACTGGAGACCCACGAGTGCAATTTCAAAGAGATTGCTTTGATGGGCTTTTTCCAAAGAGTTGCTTTGAAACCTGAAAATATACTATGTGAAAATTGGAAGCTTTGTTCATCCTGAATCATGTACCAAAAGGAGAAGATCAAGAGATGTTTTGTCTCTGGAAGTATTAATTCTTTGTTAAACAAGTTTTCTACACCTCAGGAGAGTAATGCTGGGCCACCTGTAAATGAAAGCAGAATATGCCAGTGTACAGCCACTGAAAAATTTTCACAGGAACTTGTGTTAGGGACCACCAGTACATATTGATATAGACATCTTTAAAGAGGAATGCTTTCTTATGGATCCATTGGAATATCTGTGTGGATGCAATGCTGTTAGCAAGAACTGCCTTGACTGGTTTGTAACATTCCCTTCTCATCTTGAATAACCAGGATTTTTTTGTTGCAGATACAATGCGTGAGGGGAAAATTAGATTTTTCTGCTTCCAAGAGTAGGTCAATGACTATTCCTGTTTACTAGGATTGCCCTCATACAAATTTTTTTGTAAATTACTTGTTAACTTGTTTTGTTAACTTAGCCAAATTTGGCGGTTGAACAAGCACTCTGATTAATTTGGCTGCACTGCAAATCCCTGAGATAATCCTCCAGGTGAGACCTGAGATACATTGCTGTGTGCATTTGGGAAAGGTGGCTTTGTCCATGATTGATCTGTATCTTGAACAGGAGAATCTGTTTCACAAACATAGTAAATTCCTAAACATAATACATAAATCAATATGAGAGCATTAATTTTCCAGCTTGTTTCCTAAAAATTAGAAACTCATCTTTCAAAATTAGTATGCATATATGCATAGTAAGTTTATTTAAAATAAGATGTAATTTGCATGAGCTTTCCATAATTTTTGCAAACCAATGTTAATTACCCTTTTTAATGATCCAGAGCATCCCAAACGTTCTTTTTCATGGTTTTCCATCTTTGTAAATCCAGCCCTAATTTCCATTAACATAACTGTATTGCAAAAACCCCACTTCAGAACAAATTCATAGTACAAGAGGAGGGATGTATAACTAACATGTCATTTTGTATTGAGGAGTCTTTTTTTCTCTAAGAACCGAGAATTCTTTCCAAAAGGAGGCACCTTGATCAGAGAATTGAAAATCTTGTGTGTTATTGTATATATACTTTTATAAATAAATCTACATATGTTATAGTATATATACATATGCTATGACTCCATACAGTTATTGAACAAAGCTACATAAAAGGTGTAAAAGAAAACAGGGAATCACTCAAATTCTTAAGTTCCTACAGAGGCTTCTCCTATTGAGAAGTGACTAGCCAGACAAGTGTTGTTGCAGAATTCATCTTAGGGTATTTTTGATTTATAAATCTGCTTTTTATTTATAACTATAAATGTGAATATAAATTTCCAAGGGCAAAACTAATATTAGTTCATGTAATTCCATCACATCCAAGACAGGCTCATTTTCTTTACGTGATCTTTTACATCTTTTCCCTGTATTATATGTACCTGTCTTCACATTATCCAAGTAATTTCCAGCAGAATATGAAATGTTTTTGTCACACATAACCTCATTCTGGTTACTTTATTTTTTCTTACCAGAAGAAATCCTCACATAAATTTCATTTATACTGTCTTCATTACCTTTTTTTTTTCAATCCTGGCTGTGCTGAATTTAATCTCTGCAGAAATGATGGGCTTGTGTGTATGCCTGTGAGTGTGTTTAAAGAATCTTTACTTTTGTTAAATAAGAATAACTTTTAATCAGTTGATATTTATGACTGTGACATAGAAAAGTCAGGAATATATTGTGTACTTTTAAAAAAGTAAAATTAACCAGAAGCTTTGAAACTATTTTGCTTGGTGATCTCCTGTCTGTTATCGGCATGCTCACACTGCTCTGCTCAGTCTTATGAGTCCACTGAAAACTTGCCATGGGGATGCTGATGCAAAGATTTTAAATTGGAATTAGACTGAAGTGAAATTACAGCACTTTTCCTTGTTCCTTTCTTAAGCAGCTTTTTTCTTCCACTGGTTTTGTGGCAACTGAATATTAATTTAAGATTCAGAATGATTAAATTTAAATTGCAGCAGATTTTTTTTCATGGATCACCAACACCAACTATATTGTAAAATATGCACTGACATTCTGCAAGAGATAAAGATTGTTTACTGTACATTGCTGAATCCCAAATAATCCTCTTGAGCTTTTGCTAGTGATAATCCTTCCCACTATGAGTAGTGGTAATAACTCTTCCTTTAACATACAGCGATAATTCTTCCTCTTTACCCCCATAAACCTTTTTTACCCTCATAAAAATTCCAATAAACTCAAACTTGCAAAACAGAAACAAATCATAATCAGTTTTAACAGAAAGATAGCACAAAGCATTTCCAAAGACTGCAATTAATCCTGGGGCAGCAGGATTCAAAAACTCCAGCACCCAACTAAGAAAGGTATTGTTACCTGACATGTTTTGTCTAAAAAACAGTGCATTGTAAAGGCACATGGGTCTTAAGAACTGCTGCTTCATTTTCTATTTCTAGTTTTCTATTCTAATGAGAGTTCAGGCAGTCTGCCTCTCCATTTCCCTCTTTGGAAGGTGCCTGCTTCTGCTAGAAGCTCTTTGAGCAGGGTATTGTCTCCCTCTTTATCTTTGTGCTGCATTCTGCTGTGTTTGGCACAAAGAAATTATAGAAACGCTGAAGTGCAAGGAATTAGGCTGGACTATGCTGCTTCCCAGCCAGACCAGCCCAGCAGCCCCAGCTGGATGGCTGGCTGTTCAAAACACA
>QUSF01000020.1:6790691-6904391 GCA_003676055.1 Chloebia gouldiae
AATAGATGGGAAGATGATGGCCCATAGCCAGCTATACAAAATTTTGGAAGCATAAAGTACAAATTATTCCAGTAGCAAGGCTGAGGAAGACTAGTTTGTCTCACTTTGCTTGGTACTATGGCCCTGAGTCAGCTGCTTCAAAACACAAAGAAAGTGCACAAGTCTCTAAAGTGAAGAGAATGAGGACACAAACTTTGTTGGATGGCATGAACTTGCTTGGCTTAGTAGAACTGAGAGCTGACTGCAAAGATTTGCAAAAAGACTGTACAAAGCTAAGTGGGTGAGAGATAAAATGGAAAATTAAATTCAATATGGATTAATGTAAAGTAATTTACACAGGTAAAAACAATAAAGATCTAGTTACAAAATTATGGGCTCTGGGCTGACTATTATCATTCAAGAGAGAGATATTGGGAATATCATAGATAGTTCTATAAAAACATCAACTCAATATTCAGTAGAAGTCAAAAAGCAAATAAAACCTTAGGAAATATCAGGAAATTAATAGAGAAAAAATAGGTAATGCTATTATGCCAGTGTATAAATCTATGATATGCTTACACCTTCAATGCTTTGTGCATTTCTAGTCTTTCTGTTTCAGCCAGAAGTGGGAAAGATGGTAAAAATTACCACTGTGGTAAATGTGCCTCATATGTCTGAAAGGAGAATACACCAAGGGTGACATAATAGAGACCACCTCTGTTTCTGGCTTGTAAAACATGAACAGTGAAGGGCTTTCTGACTCTTCTCTTCCTCTGGACAGCTGTCCCTGGTCAAAGACAGATTATTGGGCTAGGTGTAGTTTTGATCTATATACCTCACACTGTGCATGTAAAAGTTACTCCTAGAAGGCAGAGAGGTGTACACACACATTAAAACAGGCTTATGGAGGGACAGAGAAGCTGCCCTCAGTGCAAGAAGGGAGGAAGCTCAAAAAGGAGACTCAAAGGAATGTCAGAACATTGTATCTTATTGTTTTAGCCTCTGGAATTTTAGGCTGATCAACCTACAAATCAAAAAGTGCCTTTTTGAAATCAGCAAGAGTTGGTTTAGGCCCTCAGGGCAAAGCTCTGGTCCATTCCCATTGCAGATATGGTTTCCAGATAGAATTCACTCTGAAGAGCAGAAAAGTCACTCTGTAGTGATTCAAGGTGCATCTATTTGTCATTCTATCTGCACCTTTCACTGTCCTTTTTTTGTGTTTTCTCTGATAGGGGACCTTGGTGACTGAAATATAGATCAAAGCCTAAGGCTGGACAAAAGAAAAGGGAAGAGAAAAAAAGTAAAAATATATATCATTGAGTTTAAAAAGATTATTTCTTTTATTATTTTCTGCCCTTTCTGTACAAAGATTTTCTGTCTCATCCTGCATTTAGCATATCCTATAGTTACTTTGAAAGAGAAGTAAAAGGGAGAGACTCAACAAAAGATTTTCCTTTCTTATATTGTAACTATACTTAATTCTAAACTTGAACTGTTTCATTATACTTTGGATTAGATGGTGACTTATTGTGCTTCATGTGCCATATCTGTGCTGCTCATTAACCTCTTCTATGATTGCTTTCATGAATCCTTACAAAGCCATGAGCCCAGTGACTTTGATCCTCTGTGTTTGATTACTTTGGTTTTAAAAACCAAATATAAAAGTGCAGGTTGTTATGTGTTAATTGTAAGGAAAGGCACATAATTTAATGTATAACTTGCCATAGTACCCATATTTGAAGTACAAGGTCTAGAACTACTGAAATTTCATTTCATACCACTGAGACTCAAAAATGTTAGATAAAAGATTTCTTTTCTCATATTGGAAGAGGGAAGACTTCTGGGTATAAAAAAAAGACTGGAAAGCTGGTTGTGTTCTGAATTATCTTTCTTTAAGCACAAGTTAGTCTGCAAATTCTCAGATATTTATATGACGAGTTCTGTTTCATTTATTAAATAAATATATAAGTGCAAACTTTTTATTCCATCATTATAATTACAATAGCTTCTCTACATGTTTATCCTTGTTATTCTCATAAAAGTAATGCTCATGCTTTTTCCTGTGTTTCTGCAGTAACATCGAGGCATACTTTTCCATCACATTCTTTCATGGGTTTTATGAATGTGTGACACTGTTTTCAGTACCTATAGTATGATTTAACTGTATTCAGTTTTATTACAGTGCCCAGAATGGATTATTAGACTATAGGAATAGATCAGCATAGATTCACCACGCTCAGTACAACTTTTCTCCCTTGAACCGTTTGATGTGATGCTCTTAGTGGGTGTGTGCTGTTGAAAACAGCATTCTTCTTTCCTCCAAAACCAGAACAAATTTTTGCAAAGTTACAGCTATGGCAAATAAAAAAAAAAATCTCTAACTTTTCAAGATTTTGATTTCATGAGGAAATTTCTCTGATCTTCTTGTAATAGTGAAAAGTACTATACTCTGACAATGACTTTTATCCAAAACTTACTCTAAAAGTTCCTCATGCAAAACTATAGTCTCAAAATATAAGCCATTTACTGCCAGATGTTTTGCAAGCTGTTCTATAACATCACATAAAAAGCAATGAAGTAAAGACAGAGCCATAGCAATATATATGATAAGGAGGTAAAATTGGGATAGAGAGGGGTGTTAGCTTTGTAAAATTTACAGTAATGTGAAGAAATCAAGGTGTTCTTGGAAACTAAGTAGAGACAAGCTAACTTTGAGTGATTTTTTTTACAGATTAAGCAGAACATTCAGTTAAGAAATGCTTGAATAAGTTTATATACTTTGCAATGCACCATGAACACCATCAAACTTTCCTCCCTGTTGAACCAAATGAGGAAATAAGTTTAGGACCTGAAAAATCCCATTTTGAGGTTATGTCTTTCTTCCATCCAAAGACCTTTCTGAGGCCACAGATGGACTCGTGGTTAGACATCTCACACGAGATATGCCAAACCACTATCAACAGTGTTAATGGTTTTCTTGATCTCATCAGGTTTCTGCCACTTTTTCTGTGTATACCTCTGCTGAGTAATTTTGGGCACAGTGGTGACTGAAGTTGCACATTTTTTCAGACCGGGGTAGCACATTAGCCACGTGGAAAGAACAGGTTTTGATCATGAAGGACATGAAAAAATGAAACGCGTCAGCAACTCCTGAACTGCTGTTTCATAGTCATTTTTACTTTGGGACATAACAGTCCAGCCTCAAGAGACATTGGTAACTGAAAGCCACAGAAGCTGGCACCAGAAAAAAGGTAGTTAACCAGAGAGAAAAGTGAAAAAAAATACCTTTTACTGGAGAAATCAACAGTTTTGAAATGTAAACTGGATTTTTTTATTATTATATTTAAGACCAAATTTTAGCAGGAGGTGAATGACTTATGTCCCCTGCACAGATTTCATATCCCTTTGTCACTGCCTGTGACGCAGATCAGGGTCTTCAGACAAACCAAAGTTACAAAAGAGGAAAATAGAGCAATATCCAGAAGTCAAGAGGTGATTTTTACTAATAACAATAATATTTTATTTCACCTTCAGCTGTTAGAATAGTGTATGCAATGAAATATTCTCTGTGTGACAGAGAAAGTGAACACATTTTTTGCTTTCCTATGCTCTGTGTTTTAGGGGAATAATTTAGGTTTCTGTTAGTGGGAAAACTGAGCCTGACAGTTAATTCTTCATATCATTTGTGCATGAAACCCTAATCTGAAATGAGAGAAGGAGGCACTAAAAGACATTGTTAGGGAAATAATAAGCAGAATTTTCATAGAATCATGAATCTTTAAGGATGGAAAAGACTCTAAGGTTTTTGAGTCCAGCTGTTGACCCAGCACTGCCAAGTCCACCACTAAACCACATCTGCATATTTTTCTAACACTTGTGTCTGTTCAGGGGTCTATAATGCTTACTAGTCTCCATTTACCCACATCTCTGACAGCACTGGAAGGTGGTGCTGTCCTCCATGTTGCCCAGCCTTCTTTCTTTAGACCCTCTGCAGCAGGAATTATGAGGATGCCAACTGTGCCTTGCTGCTCTGCATGGTTTTCAGCAGGTTTTCAGCCTCCTTTATTTGTTTCTTAAAGTGCCTAACACATCTGTGGAGCAGGATAAGTCATAAATAATAATAGCAGTGCCACTGCTTCCCTCTCATTAATACCAAGTCACTAGAGATTCCCTTGTGGTGATGCACAGTGCATGACACTGCACAGATTAGGGCTTCCATCATGCAGACTGTCAGCATGATTGCTTTCACTAAATACAGCCATTGCACACAGTGAAATATGCTCAACTGGGGCACTGCTAGTAAAGCACTGACAGCAGCTTTGCAAACAAGAATGTATAACTTTCATAATTCTGCTCTGGAGACTAAAAGCTTGGAAAAATGCTGGAGATTGTGAGCAGGAGGTGAATACGTTAGCACTTTTCTCACAGGAATCCAAGAAGTGGATCTTATTCCCAGAAATCTGCCTTTATTCTCTCTGGGGAAACCATTTACTGTCTTTCTTAAGTCCATGAACTCTCTGGGTCAGTGATCATCTTAATCTGCTCCACAGGGCTTAGAACAACTGAGACTTACTCTTGCCTGCCATGGTGAATGGCAATTACTGTGATAATTAACTAATTATGTTAGCCAAACAGTCAAAAGAAACTTTTAAACAAGAGCTATTGGTACACTGTATTGAAGGAAGCAGCACTAAAAGCCCAGCTCCTCTGAACATCTACATTGGTCTCATCTACTGAAGCTGTTTATAGTCAGTGGACAGCAGTAAAGCCTCCAAGAGGCCTTTCAGATCACAAGCCCAAGGCCTGCTCACTCCTGTGGAGGAGCTTCCACTCTCAGTGGGTCTCCAGATTGCACCCCTAAAGCTGCATGTACAGAATAGATGACATGGAAAATGTCTTTGTTCCCAAAACTCTCCAAAACTGCCCTTCTTCCCCCAAAATTGCCTCTGGCTTCCTCAGCCATTCTCAGCTGAAGGCAGCGCCACAAAGATCAGTTGTACCACCTCACTGCTGTGTTTGGCCAATAATTTCCCTCCCTGGTTTTTCTCTTTCAGTGATTCTTACTGCCTAAGAGTGACTTAATCTAATAGCCTTAGCTGGAAGGAAAGTGTTGTTTGTTTAGGGAAGCTTTCTGGAAGGCAGTTCTCCAATCTGGCTTATTGCTAGGCCATCCCAAGGGAGATGGCAGGAATATAACATCAGCCCCTTCCAGATGTGTGTGGAAAGTAATTTTGAAATAGTACTCAGTGCTTCTGTGGAGATAACTCAATATCCCTCAGAAGTGCAAAATATTAGCTTCTATCTCAGTTACAGTGTGAAATAGCTACCAAACTTCAAATTCTTCTCATTTAATTCCTAATAACTTCCACAGCTAGGCAAGCCTGTGGGGATTGTGTATTCTTATTCTTCCATGAATTCACTTGGATTCATGTGACTGTAGGGAAGGGTAGTGTAGAACAACCACTCCTTAAATGGACATCATTGGAGTAGATGCACCCAAATTCCAAGTGTATTTCAATAAGTTTTCTGATCTTCTCACCAGAAACGTGCCATGATCATACATAATGCCTAGGTCAATGTTTTGAAGGTAGGGAAGGAAGCCATGGCCACGGTTAAGTCAGCTGGGATATTGCTTTGGAGTTCATCCAGAGAAACTCTCATCCCAAGAATAGTAGAAAAAAAAAGTGAGACTAACCAATTTATTGCAGAGTTACCTGTGTCTTCCCTGAAGTAGGTGCAGCTTTCTGGGAAAGAATAACAGTGTAGATGGAACAGTCCAGATTCAAAATGGCAATAAACTATCTGTTTTAAATGCATTCAACATTTTCCTGTGGAGAAACAGGGAAAAGTGTGTGAAACCATAGGAAAAAATGAGATGAGCAAAATTACATTTTGCCATTCTAAAAAAAAAACGTGATTCAAAAACTCATGAAACCTGAAACTCCACAGGGTTCATCCTGCCAGAGAACCAGTTCTGAATAGCAGTATTTTGACAAATACAGGTTTTTTGTTTTTTGTTTTTTTTTTTTTTTAATTATATAATGAATGCTGGCTTGTTTGCATATGGTAATTGGCCTTGTCTGCCACTTCTGCTTGACAGTCTGCTCTTCAGCAAATGCTGCTTTGTTTGTCACTTCCCAAGCTCTATGACTGTCTGTGGAGCATCAGTCTTTTCATTTTTATAGATTTCTAAGTGATGTTAATGAGAATAATCTGGCACAAGCAGAAAAAAAAATAAATCTGCTTTCATTTCTGGGCTCTGGACATACAGAAAATTCTAGAAGAATGTATTAAAATTATATATTTTCTGTGCTGTCTTGTTGCACTATATAATTTGAAAACCTATAGCTTTATATTCTACCCCAGCTGGGTAGAATATATAAGCATGTTTTCAGTATCTTGGCACAATTTATTGTTCTGACATTATAGAAAGCTTTTAAAATCTCAAAATCATAGAATCGTAGAATGGATAGAATAGAAGATTGGAAAAGACCTTTAAGTTAATCAAATCCAAGCATCAACCCAGCACCGCCATGTTCATTATCCTCCAGTGATAAATCCACACTTTTTTTAATATTTCCAGGGATGATGATTCTACCACTTCCCTGGACAGCTGTCTCAATGATTACTACCCTTACAGTAAAAAAAAATTCCCAACATCCAATCTAAATCTCCCCTGGCATAACTCAGGGCCAGTTTCCCTCATCCTGTTACTTGCGACCTGGAGAAGAGACTGATACCCACATGTGTGAGTGCATTAATGTATAAACCCATTAAATTTACAAGCTTATTACAATAAATTAAGTTTTAACAATATTTTATAGTGTTTTAAGGAAAACCAGGCAGAAGTCAGAGCTACTGAACAAAACTTCGCCATCATTCTCCAAATTCAATCTTTGTACATTGCATCTGCATATGAAAAAGTTTTAACAAGCCTTTGTATCCCAAGAAATATCCTTTCTGCCATCTCTTCTTCTGCATGCAGTTTTCTTTAAGTGGGAATAAAGACAAACACAGTGTCACAGTCTGTGATTTGCTGTACAAGAGACAAGTAGGACTGAAGGCATCTGACAGGTAGGGAAAGCCAGTGCTCATGTTGTGCTCCTCAGGAGTCTAAAACCCATTTTAGCACTAAGGGTTAAAAGGGAAAGCCAGTCACTTTCCATGTCAGGGTCCATGGGTAGCGAAGAACTGAAGTAAATAAAACCAAATGAGACTGGATCATTTAATAGTTTTCATTTGTGCAAAGAGGATAGTAAATTCCAACAGGGCTTCATGTGGGAAGGACTGTAGGGGAAATGGGAAAAGGATCAACTACAATATGTGAATCACCACTAATGTAATAATACTTATTCTGTGTAGGAGTCTTTGCCTCAGTTAAGAGTAATTGTAGATTTATGTAGGAAACATGCAACTGGCATTTCCAAAATTATGACAAAGCATGTTACCCATGGCAATCTTAGGGAAAAGTGATATCTAGTAAACCCATGTTTCACTTGTTTGCTCCAGTGTTACATTAGTGTGACACAGGTGAGGCACACACTGAGGGAGAAGTCAGAGAAAGAACAACCACAGAACTGAAGAAATAAAATAATGGATGAAAAGTAAACAAGATTTAAAAAAAAAAAAAGGAAAACAAATTTTTAGTGCAAAATCAAGTGGGAGAAAGAAGCCTTATCAAAAGGAAATAAGATGTGTCTTTCCACAATTTAAAAAATTAAACTTACTGTGAGTTAAAAACCACATATAAACCAAGGCATGAATATAGCTCTCAACTATTCCTCATCTCCAAAAGAGACTATTTTAATGCTTGGTTTAAGTGAAGGATTAAGAACCAGCTAAGGTCATGAAGGAGTTTTCATTCTTCCTCCCCAGATCCTCATTAATTAGTCAAAACTGTTTGGTTGGTCAGGTTAAGTCCCACCAGCAGACAGAGGTGTGCTCCCAGGTCTGGTCCTACCTGTACAGACACTATTGACAAACAGCAAAGGCTCCTCTGTCTTGCTTAAGTCAGTGCCATGTCCACAGGGACACGACCCCATCTAAAGCAGCAGCATTTACAACACGGAATAGGAGCATAAATTAGGGTTCATTAATTGCTTAAGCTGATAAGCAAACTGACCTGCCCCAGGCATGGTAGCACGTTTCTCTGCTTCTCTTGCAAGTGGCAGGAACAGATTAAAGCAGGCAGGCAAGGACAAAATATCTGACACTGCCAGAGTAGGTCAGGAAGAACTTCCCAGATCTCTCAACCTAAAGACTGCAGGTTCCTGAAAGGTGATAACTTCATTGCTTGCAGGTTTTTGAATCATTTTTCAAAAATGAATCATACGTGTTCTTAGAATACCCTGAGTTGGAAGAGAACCACAAGGAGCATTGAGCTCTCAGTGGGGAAAAAAGCATCAACATAAAGGAAACAAATCTGACTGTACAAGATAAATACAGCAAAAGATATATAAAGAGAATATTTGTTTAAATTATGGAGAATTAGAAATCAGAAAAACAGATGTGCTGAAGAGCAAAACCACAAGAGAATCACATGAATATCCATCCTGTTAAAATATACATTAATGTCACAATTCATAACTACAAGGGATATTTTTAACTTTTCTAAATTAACTTTGTAATTTCAGCTACTTGGCAAATGCAGCTGCTGTTCTGCAATCAATGGTATTTGATCAATTTCTATCACCTGAAGATCTGGCCCCTGGTGTGCCAAAAGAGATTGTTAATTATTTCAGTACACAATGCACAACTTACTCATGAGATCGGTGCAAAATTAACGTATTACAGATGTGTGTGCTTATTCCTTTACCATTTGGGATTCATAGTTACAAGACTTCTTCCGCAGTCATGCAGAGTATAATTTATTGAAAATAAATTGTTCATAATGATGGAATTCCAGGAGCTTTAAGTATATGATGGATTTCTGCACTTTGATGAAATTATGAGAGCTGGCAAGCACTAATTATGACTGATGACATTTCTTTTATCAGTCTGATTTCTCATGGTTGTCATTCTCTGCTGAAATCCATAGCAAAAAAAAATGACATTATCTTTGATGGAAACAATGATATTGTAGATCATGTAACTCTTAATACTTCACAAGAAATCTGCTTCCAAAGTCAACTTTTCTCTTTTCTTTTTGGCTTTGTTCTTTTGATAGATGCTCTCAGCCAGTAAAGAAAAATCTATTTAAATGAATAAGCAAGTGAACAGCATTCATATCACTTTTATTTTACTTTGCTTCCTTGCTTCCTTCTAATGATTCTTAATTTCAATATTGAGAGAAGCTTCACTATGTGGCCAAGCCATCATAAACAAGAATCAAGTAAGTAAATAAAATACAAACCCAAGTCAGTGTCAGCATTTACTCTCAGTCATTACAAAGATCTTTTTAATAATAACAAATGTAAGTTCAGGAAAGTCCAAGCAGTTCATTGCTCAGATGGGGCTCACAAATTGCAGGAGATGACAGCAGTCTTTTAGTACTAAAAAAAACAAATTACAACCCAAATCAGATGTGTTGCCAGCCAAATGAGAAATTTTACACTTTTTTATTAAGTTCATGGTTCTGCCTTCTTTAATTTGTTCTCAAACAAGGGGGGGGAATGAGGATGAATTCATATAGAGACAGCTGGCATGACAATGTATTGCAAGCTGAAAAAGAAGCACAAGCAAGCCAGAGCAGAGAACAATGAGCCATCATGGGCTGTCAGCCCTGTCAGATGGACCTCTGGGATCAGGGCAGAGTTAGGACTGACAGGTTCTCCCCACCTCAGTCCACTGGTGCTGCTTTCTGACAGTGCTGCAATGACCCTTCCTCTCCCCTGCATCCCTTGGATGACCTGATCTTTGTTTCTCTTTTCCATGGTCACAGGGTTGGACCTCCTCAATGGCAACACTATTCCCTGTCCTCATAAACATTCTTCTTGTGTAGTGCTGAGGCAGAACATCCACGCAGAAAGGTCACCAAATACAGCCAGACCCAGTGGGGGTAAAAATGAAATATTGCATCAAGGATCTTTGATGGCTTGAATTGACTCAGAGCCCCATCAGTCCTGTATTTTAACCCTTTGAAACAGTGAATGCTTGAAAAAGACAGTGCAGAGAGAGATGTGTGGGATTTGAATATGTAAGTATACACATACCTGCTGATACCTAAAACAATGGTATTTGTGCTAATAATGAGAAGTCTATAACCTATTCCTCAAAAAAAATGTTATTTTTCAAGGGATTCAACTGCCCTAGGAAACCTAGAATTTAGGTTTCGGTACTTTTACCTGTCATCTGTCATGCATCTTCAGAGTCACTTAATGTATCCCACACTCACAAAATTGTTGTGATTGGAGAGGACTTTAATTCCAACACAGCTTTATCATAAGCTTAAAAAGGTGTGCATAGGCAGCACCACTTTTTGTTCATTGCCTGTGAAAAGGGTGTAAGAACCTGGCCTTGATAGAAATCACTTTCAGGTGTCTAAAGCTGAGGCTGATGTTCCTTGAGGGAAAGGGAGAGAAACTGTTTTGGCTACTAGGAAGAGTATAAAACATGGCTTAGATGTTCCCTACCCTCTTTCTGAACTATTTTTTTTCTTTTGTTTAGGTCATGCCTTCCACCATGTTTTAAACTTCTTGAGAGTTTGCAGAACTAAAGAAAAGGTGAGTTCTCAGTCCTGGTAGATGTAACTTCAGTTTCCCCCTACCTGGGTTGCACATTAGTACTTTTTTCCCCAGGAGACTGGTCCAGAATTAAAGCTTCTTCAGTAGCTTTTGTTGTTGTGTTTCTTGTTGTTGTTAGAGCTTCAAATTCCCAGAACTGGTTTGCATTTCAATTCTTCAGTAGAAGTTTTCTGAAAGCTTAATGTCTTTTGATTCATTCACTCGCTTTCCTAGCTGTATTTTTTATATTTTGTAAAAGCTAGATTCCCTTTGCCTAACTATAGGAATTCTCCAAAGGTGTTCAAATTATTCTTCCTACTATGTCTAGTAAGGACATCACAACCCTTGGATCACTTTGTGCATGTGATATATCTGTGTGCATTGAAGGGAGAGGGATTTAAGCTGACTAGACTTGGTGAAACCTTTCCTAGGCTTTAATCTGTAAACCACTCCAGAGAAGCTCAGGTCCCTCTGAGAATTTTCTGGGATTCTGCTGGACTTGCCTAAAGACAGTGGATCCAAGGCAGCTTTGAATGCATTACTAGTGTCTGCTTGGTGGTTTGCACCAAGCTCTACTCTCACAGCAGTAGTCATCTCCTGTATTTTGAGATTTGATAAATTGGGATGTTAAATTCATCAATTTCATCACAAAGTACAGAGATAGAGTGTTAATACATGTCAGTAACTAAACCTCATGAAAAGTAGAACACAATTCTAGTAGGGAGTCAAGGGCACAACAGATTAACAAAAACACCACTGCCCATGCTGCAAAAAGAATAAAAGAGCTTGCAGCTGGGGAAACAGGATCTTTGCACATTTGTTCCTCTTATTCACTATTTCAATAATTTCCAAACTTATTGTGCTCATATGTTTTCTTTCTTTCCTGAAGCACACTTGAAAAAAAACCATCCTTTTCTTTTTGTTGAACTCCACTTTTTTGCTAGCCATTATTTTCTGTGACCTTCAGTGACATGTAAAGCTGACTGAATGTCAGCTGCTTACATCTCCAGCATCCCGGCAAGATGATCGTGTGTCCATGGTGACACCGTGGCAGAAACATTATAAAGCACCAGCATTACCTTCAAGTGAGAATTTCTTAATTTTGCCCATAAGTTTTCTCCTCCAAAAACCAATTTTCTCTATTGATGTAGTAACCATAATAATAACCATAACCATGCTCCCCTCATATCTTTGTTAACAAGAAAAATATTACAAACATTTCTATATTACAGTCTTGCTAATACCTTAAAGGGGCAGGCTGAAAAGTAAAAGAAAGAAAATACAGAAAGAAAACACATCCTCTGGGAGAAATATTGAGTCAAGACGTTCCTAACTATATTCTCAGCCTTCATGCTGATGTCCTCAACCAGCAGGAAGAAGATGTTTGTGTTCAAGGTGCAGGCACTATGACTTTCTGGTCATTGTATCAGCAAATGTGTAAACATGAGTTAGGGAGCGGACCTAAGCACTGGCACAAAGTGCTACTAATCTCTTGTCAGGGAGGTCAGCATTCTGGTCCAGTTTGCAACACATTTTTATTCAGATAACAAAGGGATGTAGAGCAGAAAGTTCTAGTAAAGAGAACAGTAGAGACTGGTTTCCTGGAATAATTCTTCTATCTTCCAACTCATTCTCTGTCACCCTCTTTCTCAAGTGTCCTTCATATGACCCAGGCAACCCAATTAGCTGTTTGAAAAGACTTAATTTAACCTGTGAGCCACATTCCAAGTGTTCTAGAAATTAGCAGATGATTTATCCTTGACCTCAGTGTCTCCATCTGCAAAAAAAAAAAAAACAAAAAAAAACCCCAAAAAACCCCAAAGCAATAACATTTAATGAACAGCAAACTTGCAACTAATTGGTGCTTGCTCTGCAGCAGCTTTGCCATCTGGGGACTTGAATTCGTGACTGGGGTTGCAGACAGAAATGTTAGGGAACTCATAAGCTGGGACGGACATCAGGAATAGGAGAGATGTGAGGGGTTATAGGATTGAGGTCTGAGTCTGCCTGTGCAAGGTTGGATCATAAGAGAGAAGTATAAAATGGAGGGCATGAGTTCATGTCCTGATTTAAAGATGTGAGAAGTGGGAGAAGTTTGAAGGCAAGCAGGATCTATTTCACTGCCTAGTGTGGGAAGATGTGAAAAGGACACGAAAAAGTGGAGGAGAAAACAAGAAAACTTGGATATCAAACATGTGAAAGAGTTGATATTTGAGCAGCAAGGCCAGGAAATTGCACCATTATCCTGGGGAGGAGGGTCTTGTGAAGGATGCAGGGCAATTGACAAGTTCTTTTGGTATAAGGGAGTATCATGGTAAATATTTAACAACCTGGAATGTGTTTCAAGCAGAAGGGTGTGGGTAAAGGAGAGGCAGTCCCAACAATACCTGAAGCATCACATCCTCTGTAGGAACTGCTCTGTAGGTATAAGTGTTCTCTTGTGAAATGAAAAATCATAAAGGAGCAGAGGAACCTCTGGATCTCAACCACACACAAAACTAAGCTCCTACCTACCTATGCAACCTGAATCCTATGAGATAAACATGGAAGCAGAACTCAGAGCTGTTCTCCACTTGACATAAGTGTAGTTATAAAGCACCAGCTAATCCTGAGATTGAATTCAACCATATTATAGCCAGTGTTTCAGGTTTGGATTTTTTTCAATATTTTTTGTGATCACGTGACTGATCATATGGATAGTTTCTTGATTTTCTATGGTTTTCTTCAAAGTATAAGTAGTTGCAGTAGTTCACAGAACAGTAGGGTCAGACTCTGGGACTGGAATCCAAATCTATCACCAGATGCAGATACAAAGCAATATTTAAGAGACCAGTGAAGCCATGGTTTCCATTTGCTTCACCAGGAGTTGATCACTATGTCAGGAAATCTCCCTTTTTAGGCACCTAATGATAGAGATCAGGATTTAATGGACAGCAAAGAAGTTTAAAATATTATTGGTTTCATTGCATTATAGCAAGCTGACCTCTCCAATATTGTTCCCTCAGCTGATAAAGTGATTTTGCATGGCAGAGCCCTCACTGCACAAACCTCATGTGAAAAGCCTTTTAGAAGTGTAACACCCTGCCCAAGGGCATGAACAATTTTATCAACATTTATTAATTTTTTTACCTTTTTAACTTTGCATTAATTAGAAGTGAACACAACTATCTGTAAAGCTCCCCAATACAGCACTAAATTCCCCACTTGTTAAAAAATTTAGCAAAAATTACCATATGTGTTAGAGGAAGCTCAACATTTTCTGCTTCTCCAGGCTGCTGAGGCAGCATCCTCTTAGTGTTGATAAAAATTGCTTTGCAAAGGTTGTGCCTCTTTGGATTTATCACTATCAGCATGTGGCAGTGTTTGAGCTTCCAGCTTAAAAAAAATAAAAATTCAAATGGAATTTTACAGTACTTGCTTTGGGGCTGGAGCGTAAAACTGCTCTCTTAGCAGCTTCCAAGTGCCAGGAAGCTCAGTCCCTGTGTCTCTTGCCTTTGTCACACCCCCTATGCATTGCTGCTGATCTTTCCCACTTGCTGTTTACTTATTTTATTGCATAGTTTAGAGGCATCTTTTTATTATTTTTATCTTTTTATGATTTTGGCTACTCTTGATGACTGCTATTTACAGAAGGGCAAGGATATAAAGTGCAAAACTAATGTGCCATGCACGGAGGGCAAGACACCACCATAGAGAGGAGAAAGCTGCTGAAATAAGATTTTGAAGAAATTTTAGTTTCAGAAAAAATGGTTATGTCTACATTATCAAGCTGTGAGCCCAGTATGAAGGCAAAGTGATGCTTTAGCACTTGGCATCTACACTGTACACCTACCTCAGGCTAGCTCTGGTGCTGTGGGTTGGATGTCTGATAGCAATTAGGACAAATTAAGTGCTGACATATTATTCTGGTGTAATGATTTCCTAAAGGACTGCAGTGTGTGTGTGTTAGGAGCCCCATCTGCAATGTGAATCTGTGTCTGTGTGGGGATGATAAGGAGATCCACTGAAGAAGTGCACTGTTGGGCTGAACTGAGGCACTGATGGAAATCACCTGGGAAGAGAGCTAATCTCCTTGGACTGGGTGGAGAACAGCAGTGGGCTTACTGGTACAGCAAAACACACAATCAGATCTCAGCAGGTACAAGCCAGTCTCTAATGTAAGTATCCTGAAACATTTGCTGAAGATCTGGTCTGATATTCTGTTTTTTTAAAAAATACATATCTTTGCATACTAGAGTGGACAAGGCATACTAGAATGTGTCTTTTTCTGGTGCTTATCTGGTTTGGCTTAGGGTTTTTAGCACTTTTTAGCACTTCACCATCAAGGTCTATTTCAATTCCCTTGATGAGGTTATGCACAGCATACCTGACCCTGCATTTCCTTCCTGCACCCTTAGAATACAGCCCTTGGAAAAGACTGGAGTCCTAAAGGAAAGAACTCTGAATCCTAAAAACAACTCAGCCCCATTTCATGGGAAGGGTAAAATGAAGGGTAAATGCTCCATTTCGAAGCTTCTTTTACATGCTTGATCTTTCACAGCGTTGCTCATTCAATCTGTCCTGCACTAGTGATACGAAGAAGCCATGAAGGTCAATCCATTTTCGAGATGAATCAGTTCTGGCAGCTGTCCCCAGGCACAGGTTAGCAAACACAGCATGGACGGGCATTATAGGCTCCCTGAGGCAGTAATTCCTTAAAAAACAGCACCTGGAAAACATTCACTTCCTCCTTGCTTATCTGCTTTGGTAGTAGGTAGCTGGCACAGAGTTCAGTTTCACCTTGGCTCTAGGCAAGACAGAACTTCCAGACAATGACAGCTTTCAGATGAGAAGCTTGGGGAAAAAATAATTTAAAAATTACACATACAATCCCTCTGATGAGAGATCCTTTTTGTGCCAAGTATTAATACACAGCCAGAACTCTTTTCTTTTTACACACTCCTGCTGGCACTATAAGGCCCCAAAATAAACGCCTATTATGGAAAAAGGAGAGAACAGAAGTGGAAAATATGAAAAATTGTCTTGTTTTGTAGGGACACAAAACATTTCTGATGCTTCATTGATCATGCTTAGCACTGTAAATAGGAACCTGCTGAAATGGTCAGGTAGAAAAGTTGCTCCATTTAGAGAAAATTCTTGAGAACTGAAGAATGTTGATCCCAACATAGGAAAAAATATAGAAAGCTAGTCTTTGTCTCAGATCCCACTGTGAAATTTCTGTTTTCTTGTAGTAAGGTCACAAGAGAAGTTAAAGGTTTAGGTGTTTCTTTCATTAGCATTTGACCTACATTGACCTTAAAGAAAGGCTAAGGTGCTGATGTCAATCTAACCTGTACAGAAATGAATTCTACATCATTCTACAATGAATTTCAGTGGCACTGAATGCCTTATCCTCCTTCGACAGAACTGAATACCTGTCAAAACTCAGAAACTCTGAGCTGAATACATGAGCATGGTATGTAAATAATTAACATTTTTTTCTTTTGTGTCTGTTGACTGTGAAGCTCTGGGACAACGTTTGGGTATTATACTGTTCTTCATTCTTAGTTGTGAGACACAGTCTCAGACTTTTTTTTGTAGAAACCTTGGCTCAAAATCCCACACAGAACCACAATAACAGATTTTTTTTCACATCCACTTGTTACATGCCTCTATAAAGTTTTAATGGCTAAAATGGAAGTGATGCTGGGAAGCCAAACTATTCAAGTTTTAATTTATGCCAGCACGCTCATCTTCTTTAAGCGCTATGAATGTTGCCTCTTCTTGGATTGTTCAAATGTGTATTTTAGGTTACTTTTCATCTTTGGTGAAAAATTCTTATCTGCTTTTAGACTAATAAATTAGGTATCTCACAGGGAACTGTCATTCTGAGTTGTTTTTGGTTTTTGGTTTTTTGTTTTTTTTTTTTTGTGCAGCTCATTTGCTTTAAGCACAGATGCTGGAGTTCAGTAGAGCAATCTCTAACAAAGCCATCTGATGAAAAAAAAATATAGCTGCTAGAAATGTTAGCACTTGGATTAACACACTCAGTTTTAGCTGGAAGAAATCTGGCTAATGGGCTTTAAGGTTCTTGGGAAGAGAAAATTGTAAGACATGAACATTTTCTAAGAGCAGAAGTCTTTGGTATTGCAAAAGATAGCTAATATTCTTCCTGGCTTTGGAATGGGTTTTGAGCTTTCTCTGTTGTGTCATCTCTTGCCTCTCTTGCTGACTAGTCTCATCTGTCCAACCAAGTTTGTAAATGAAGAAACACATTTGTCCTCATGCACGAAATTCTAGGACAAAGAATTTGTATGAGTAAATTAAAATACTCCTGCTGAAGCAAAAGTTCTTCTAAGTTAAAATAACTTTCTAGCAATAAATTTACTTGCCAGTAGCATGCTTTTGATAACCTAAATAAATAAACAAATAAATAACAGTAAAAAACTTGACCCACACAGATGCTAAGTAGCTTAAATTGTAGAAGATATTCAGTGCTTGCCAGATCTTGGTGCTACAGGGTGGCTATTGTCTCTGTGGCCTCAAAAAAAGTCCCACCACAAATTCTGCAATTTCCCAAAATTGATTAGTCTAATCTGTGTCTGTTGCATGTGGTGGCTTCACCACTACTCTCCTCACAAGAATTTGTACATGATGTCCTGGTAGACATCCTGTTGTCCACCAGCCAGCAAATGCTCGTGCAGGGCATATAAATAATCCTAAAACATGAGAAAACTTGAAAGTATATTAAAACTTTAACACCCTTGTCTGGCTTCTGTGCAAATGAGCTGTGCACGGTCCATTGTAATGATGTCCCAAGGTTTGCTCTAATACCTAAGATACTTCATCTTCAATATAAAAGATGGACAGCATCAGGACTGTCTGCAAACCTTGTACCCCGGGTCTGTCTGTGTATCCTGAATATTGAAGCCCCTCTCGGGATGAGCCTGAAGTTCCAATCATGCAGATTTACTCCTGGAAGGAACCAGGCACCTCACAGTCTGGAGTTTGGGCATTCTATCTGCAGCAGACAACTAGGCAAATATTCACCAGAGGAAACCTGGTAGAACAAAACATAAACTAGTTGTCTAGATTCTCCACAGCTAGTGGAGAGAAATATATTACCTCTTACTTCAAGGCAGATGTCTAAAACCATTAGCTGTGTCATTCTTTAGAGGTGCTTTTTTCCTTCCCTTGCCTATAAAAGTATTCTGAATAATTAACTCTGATACAGATGCTTATTATATGGATATTTAAATTAGATAAACTGACTATTGGTATTGTCAGGGCTCATGAACTAGGATGACAAGGGAACCTTGGTGGTTTTTTTCATTTACTAACGTGCTCTGAACATGCCAGCACCATCATTAAGCCATCCCTGAGAGTCCCCTGGCAGTAACACGATTAGGGACAATATCTCACCTAACCTAAAACCTAATCTCCAAAGAGCCTATGCACAGCAGTGCAGCAGTACAACACTCCTTGAGAGTGGATAAGCTCAAATGCCAACCACCCAGACTTATCCTCTGCCTTTTCCACCCATCTACATAAAGGAAAAGAGATTATTTTCTTGTTCAGTAATCCTTCCAAAATTTGCAAGCAAGTCTTTGCTGTGCTGTTGAACACCTCTTTGAACTCAGGTAAGTCTGTCAAACCCCCATTCCAAAATATTCAGTGTTTAGCCTCCTGATGGAGTTAATGACTGCTGGTTGCCTGAGAAGCTTTGAAGGTCAGAGGACTGCTCAGACTGGTGTAATCCTCAGAGCTGTGGGAGAGCAGCGTTCCTCAGAACTTGTGCTGTTAGAAACTACTTTGTTTCACACCTCTGAATTGTTATTACACAAATATTTTATGGTTTAAGACAAAATACCAGCTTATCTAAATGAAAGGAATCAGGCAGTTTAGGTAAAGGAGGAAGAGCAATGCAAATGAGGTGTGACAGACAGTGCATGACATGTTTTAAAGTGTTAGTCTACCAATTAACTGGAGAAATAAATGCAAGCATTATGTACTTTTATGCCAAATGGCTCTCAGCTATAAACATAAAGAGAAAATGGAGGCTTCTAGAAATACAGGATTTAGTCTCCAAGGACTGGGTCTACTTGAAATAAGAAGTTTTCTTTCAACATCTGCCAGATCAGTTTCAGATCTCTCACCTCTGCTAGTCCACAATATAACAAAATAAACACATCTACTATCAATTTAAAATGTCTCTACCTAACACTGTCTTCAGACAAATATTTACACCTTGTAGTAGTCTTTTATATACATTCCACCCGTTCCTATCCCTCTCAGCACCAAAGGTCAGCCTCTTTATAGGAGTTTCTCTTCCCTTCATGGTGGTTCTAGACTGAGAACATTCTCATTTTTAGAGTATCTGCTGGTGACCAAAGCAGATACTCTAAAAATGAGATTGTTCTCAGTCTAGAACCACCACTCCTGCTTTCATAGGAGTCTTCATTAAAAAAATAATTGTATTATTAGCATATTCCTGGTTAGCACGAAATCATTACTCACTGTTGCTCTATGGACTGCAGGTGCCTATTGTAAGATACATTGTTATAGTTTTTTTTAAGTCAGCAGTGAATTCCATTGGCAGCTCAAAGCAAAAGGAAAAGACTTCAAGATATTTCTTTTTGGACACTCCTCATATACACTTGCCCTTGTATTGATTCCTTCCGTCTCCCAAGGAATGTAGTGCAGTTTCATAAACATGATCTCTGACTCCTTTCCAGGTCATCACTTTTTATAGGATTTGATCCTTTCCTTAAAGGACAAAATATAAGGTATTTTTGGAAAAGAGGGAAATTAACTCCCAACAATCTGTTGATTTCCTGTGAAAACTATTCTGCACTTAGCCTAGTTTTATTTCTGGTCATGGCAAAGGCATTTAATTATCTTTTGTATATGTCAATCAAATATGTTTTGCAAATGAGCTACACTCTACAGGATGCCCACAAAATGCTCTATGTCCATCGAGTTCTTTTTTCACTGTATTAAGGGATTACCAATTGTACCTTGAGCTATAGTAGATGATGGTGACATTTTAGAAATCAAAATAGTTACAAAAATAATGTTTGGAGTACTTGTATGCCTAAAAGCTTCCTCATTATCCAGAAGTGGTGCAGCAAAAAGCAGTTTTGTAGGAAAACAGATTTAAGTGAGAAGATTGAAGGTTGCAGTGGGTTTATTTGCAAAGTCTTTGTCCAGCAGTGCTCTCCAAGATGTTGGGTACTGTCCTGCAGAAATATGGCTTTTTCTCTGCATTCCATATTTTTCTATTACAAGGGGGTAAAAATGTTCAGGATCTGAAAGTGCTTTACAGATAAATAAGTTATTCAGAAAATGTTAAACAGCTCCACAGAGGGGAGAGTCTGCTACTGATGAGTGTCTAACAGGAGCTTTAAGACAGGCTAATGTCACAACACTTCTACATCCCTGGCTATTTACAGGTTTCCTGGGTATTCTGAAGCATTGTGTTCCAGTGAGGCATACTAGATAATTTCCAGGTTTTTTTTTCTTGCCAATGCTTCCTTTTGTTTTAAACAGGGAGTCAGACCTCTCTGCATGTCAGTAAAATGCAGAATCTTACTTTTCCAGGGGGCAGAGATGGAACAAAGGCACATTGCTGGTTAGGTTTCTTTCTCGCTGATACTCCCCTCTTAACAGAAATTTCCTGAAATAGAATTCCGTATGTTCTTAATTATTCTACCTCTTTTTTCTTGGGAAATTATTGAAACAAAAGGGTTTTCCTATCTCATAATATTATTGATTCATTTAATTTTTTTAAAGAGCTTGCATTATGGAAATGTTTTTAATATGTTCCTTAGTGAAAAGAATGAGAAAACAAAGAATAATACATGGGTGATTTTAATAATGTTTTGTTAATTTTAATAATGTGTTGTTACAAGTATGGAAGTTACTTTGTCTCTGTAATGCATGATGTTTCACGAGAAATTAATCTCTGATCCAGTGCAATTTTCATGGAAACCACGTTTTCTGAAAGGGAAGTTATTCTATTTCTTAGGTGTTTAATACCTAAAAGATTCCTCTAACTTGAGTATTTATGTAGGTGACATTTTTGTATCAGAACATTCTTCAGGCTGTAATGCTTTTTTTCAAATTATACATTTTTAATGCATTAGAGTGAAATTTGGAATTTTCTTGGCCTTAAATCAATATCTTAATTAACATTCATTTTTGCTCCTGTGGTCAGAGGGAATATTTTACTTCTTTGCTCTGACAAGCAGGAAAGGGAAGGAATAGAGAGCAGATGTCCATATACTGAAGTCAGAGCACTTCCATACAAATGCAATTACTAAAGTTAACATAAAAACTGTGCTTTTGTATAGGGAAAAAAAAATTTAAAATGTTATATTTATGAGGAGTTTTAAAGAATAGCGCTATGTCTTTGGTAATGTAAGATAATATTAGACCTGCATGGCATACAGCAACATAGAGAAATGTATTATAGACCAGTATGGTGTTAACTGCATATTAAAAATCACCTAGGTTTTTAAAGTGCCATTTTAAGATCACTAATCTGTTCCACTACATTCAGCTGCCAGCATACTCCTCTCAGTGTAAGAAATACATATTTTTTTTAATTTAAAGGGGAAAAAATATTCCTCCCTGCATGTGTTGAAATAAGTGAAGAGAAGGAAAATGTCAGCTGTATGTGCAAGCAGCCACCTGCAAGTAATATAAAGACACTGTGCAGGTACCAGGGGGATCAGCTGTGAGCAGCAGTGCACAGACCCTGCCCAAAGGCTGAGCCTGCAGCTCCCCAGAGCCCCCTCTGCCAGGTCCAGGGCAGGGAATTGCATCCCTGAAAAGCTTCATTGTCCTGGGAAGTGCGTGCAGATCCCTTCTGTTGTGACAATCTCTGTCATTTAAATAACCAGAAGAGGTGGGTGTAGGTTGCTCAAAGCCGATTAGTGGCAGATCCGGGATGAAAACTTGACTCCCCTAAGTCTCAGGAGAGCACCTCAGTTACTCTGAAGCCTCTGCTCCCCACTGCTGCACACGGAGCTCAGCTGCTAAAGTGCTGAGGTTTCTCCGTTTTCACCACTCTTGGCATGGGATGCACTGAAGTGCCTCAGTATCATGCTCAAGACTGAGTTTCCAGGACCAGTTCAGAGAGATTGAGATTTCTAAATAATCCTTTCCTTGGAAGTGCCTGTAATTTAAAACTCCCTTAGACTCTCATAAAAGAGTCTTTCTGATTCATGTCACTTTTATTTGTGACCTGAGGATTTTGCTGGAATCCTATCTGCTTTTTTTGTGCCATCAGTCATAGAAGAGGTTTTATGAATATGCTCTTGCTCAAAGAGCACTTTGATATATTATCCTGTTGCAATTGGATACCAAAAATACATATGCATTAAGTGCAGATTCAGCAATTACTTCATAGTCTAAATATAAAAAAAAATAATAAAAAGAATAACTGTACCCAGCAGCAGTTTGATAACGACTTGCAACAAAATATTTACCTTGTTTACTTCCATATTTGAGGTGATCCAGGAAAATGATGTATTGAGTTTATTTCTTTTCTGCCACCTGAGATCTGTTATCTGGCCTTTAGCTGGGGCTGATGAACAGGGAAGTCAGCTGATGCAGCAGCCTGGTGTTTCATTATCTGCTGCCTCTGAAGGACCTAACTCTTACCCAGCATGGGTCACAGTGTGGGGACTTCAGCTAAGCCTCACGGGGATAAAAGCCTGTCACTCATATATACTGTGGCCTTTGCTTCAAAAACACCAGGATCAAACAAGTTTAAGGAAGGCATTAATTTCCAGATGAGCTGGGGAAAATGGGTTGAGATCTTGGGTTTAACATAATAAATGAGCTCCTTACCATAATCTTTTAACTGGCCAACAAAGAAAAAAACATCAAATGTTGTGGTTATTCTCAGAAATGAATGTGGTTATGCTCAGAAATGAGCATTTATATAAACTTTTAGAATGTGAAATTTAGTGCAAAAAACAAACAATAGTTTTTGAGGACAAATATTATATCTTTAGTCACACAAGTGTGGTTTCTTTCTTGTGAGTATTTCAGCTTTTCTATGATGCTACAGAAAGGAAAAAAGGTGCAATTTCTCTTTACTGTGAAATGATATTTGATCGTAATTTTGGCAGGAAAGTAAATATTTCCATCCCCAAGGGCCATTGTGATACCATCAGTCCACGTTAAAGCATCAGTGTCTCTAGACTATTGCAGATTAAACATCCTTATATTTTTATTGTGTAAATATTCTCCTTTCTTCCTAAGCAATAAAGAAGAAAGGACAGTCTAATCAAACTAGAAAAAGATATGTTTTATTTCCAAGTTTTCTACAAGCTTCTCAAGTATCATTTAAGCAGACCAAAGGTGCTCTTTGTACCTTGGCACAGATTGTACCTTACCACAGATTAATAAAATGATACCTAAGATTTTTTGTTCATTGCCATCTCAGAGCAATACAAATGAGGGAATTACTGGGGTAATTGGAAATCATGCTGAAAGATTTATTCTTTCAGCATTAATGCACTATTTATGTTACTATTGAGCTGTTAAAGTAGAGAAGGCTCCCATCAGTTCAGCTCTTTGTACTGCACTTTCCTGCATTTCAGACTACAAGATTAGCTGACAGACACAGTCTGGTATTTTCCCTTTTTCTTTCTCTATTGCATGAGATCAATATTGTGATCCACCTAGAAGGATTTCTAGTGACCAGTGACAAAATACCAATAATACATTCAACTGGTGGGTGAGTTTAGCTGTGGACCTGTCAATTCCCATATATAGATTTGAATTACAGTTTATTAAAAGATGAGAAAGTTGTTTCAAAAAATATCGAAATTTATTATTATTATTACAGGCTACTTGTCTATGCAAAATTATCTAATCAAAAGAAGCCTTTTAATCATGAGGGGAACATATTTTCATCAAAGTGAACAGCGCACTTTAATTAAATAGAGTAGAATGCAAAATACAAGTTCTGAAATGTTATCTTTTGCTGAGGCTCCAGGGGACCAAGGAAATCCTTTCAAAACCTGACCTTTCAGAAGGAAAGCCCATTTGGGTTTATAGCTATTGCTTATCTCTACATGAGAGATTTATGCAGGTAAGTGCCTGCTCTTGAGATGAGAAGATACTTCACCATTCATTGTTATTCCAGGCACTGAGTTGACTGACAGGGCTAGAGCCCAGTATTGTGAAAAAGGCATTACTCCAAGGAAGGTTATGAAGGATTAAAAAGCCTTTCTTCTTAGTACAGATTGCAGTTGAGGAGCTAGTCTGTAAAAATGCCACTAACAGGGAATTATTTGGCAACAGGAATCAAGAGTTAGATCAGTTTGGACCTGCTGATCACCTAATCCATGCTGCTTAATTTCATTTGGCTATGAAACATATTGAAAACCAAGGCCTGGATGTAGTGTTGATTTCAACATGGCAAATCACAAAGGGATAAGAGCTGCTCTGTGAAACTATGGGAATTTAGAGCAGAGACACAAAAAGTTAGCATGGATTTAGCTTTTGATATGACCCCTAGGTAACACTGGTTTTGCTACTGTTCAGGAGCTGTTTTGCTGGCCACACCAGTTTTTATAAGAAGAAAGAGTGTGTGGGGTGACATCATCAGATGAATTTCTCACTCTGTCAAGTCCTTCCTTTTCTTGGTAAACTGTGAGACTGTGCTTAAAAGGGACTGCCCACGTACCCCTCCTGTAACTCAGCACACTGCCAGACCTAACCAGGCAGAATATCCACAAGCAGCAGTGAGTTTTCATGTCTCTGTTTGGAAGTTTTAGCTCCTGGATTCTCACCTCACAAAGGTCTTCATTAACACATTTTGTGATACGGCTGTCTTCCTGTACTTGGCCAGAAAATCTCTTCCACAATCCAAACTTTTGTTTAAAATATTTTTTTTTCTTCCCAGAAAGATCTCCTCTTTTAAATTGTTCAATAAGTTAACATTCAAAGACTTTGTGCTCTTTTGGAAAATGCTTATGATATTTAGAGATGCAGCTTTTTCCTGAGTATCATAGTAGGGTGTCATATACAGGGCATTTTTAAAATCCATAACAGCTTCATTTTTTTCAAGAGAATTGTGAGCATTTTTGGCTAATGGATACTTGTTTAAAAATTCCCATCCTTGATTCTATTGGATTGGAGTACTAATTAAACCAGCCTGCTGAATTTGTTTTGGTTGAATTATCTCTAATAACATTAGTAAACCCCCAGATCAACAGATTTTTTTTCAATTATTATTATTTTTCAGTTGATCAGAACAGAACAATCAAAATAAATAAACAAGCTTCTTACTTGCCATAGCAATTATCTTCTGGCAATCACAAAGTCCACATCTCCAGAGGTAGCTCTGAGTCAGTATTACTGAAAAAGAATTTGCATTCAAGAGCTGCTAAGGAAGGGGGAGGGCTTATTATTGACTGTCTTTAAACAGAGAAGCATGAGAGAGTAACCTCTCATTTATATTTATTTAACTAGGGGATGATGAAGTGAGAGGGACACAAAAGCAATTAAAAATGAAGGCTTACAAAGGAATTGTTTGTAGCTAATCGAGTTGGTGTGATGCCCTGTTTGGTGTTTTCACTCTTCCTGCAATTTGTTAGGGGAAAATCGTTTGTTGCAGGGAACAGAATTCATTCTGGAAATTGTTTTCTGGCATTCAACGAATGAGGTTAAACCACAGCCTCTGATGCAGGAACAGAGGCCTCTTATCTCTACAAAATAACAACATTTATCCAAGCTAGCTGCTTAAAAGCCTTTTAGTAAGGCCACTGATTATTATAGCAAATCAGGCATCTCTATGAAATTAATCATCTCATCCCAGTGTAAATGTCAAACGTACATTACAGGTGCATCCAAGGAGTGTCCAACAAAGCTGAAAAATGAGAAAGCACTGGTGTGTGAATCAGTGGTACTAAAAGTGCTTTCCATCCACTCATTAGAGAGGAAGGGTCTGATCTGATTGGGGCTGGACAATTTTCTGTCCTTGCCCAGATTTGTGGGTCCAGCTGATATTGTGTTATAGCCAGAAACAGAAGTGATGAACACAGTTCAACTTCTTCCTTCCTGTGAATTGTCAATATTAATTTTGAAGCTATGAATTTTCAATTTCCTAATTGAATAAAAGTTTAGGAGTTTTGGAAGATGAATGAAAAAAGGCATCAAAATAATCTACAGAGAAAGGGTCAGTTTTGTTTTTAACCCATTTCAGTCCAAGATAAGGAAAGAAAATAGTGTCCAGGCTCATATGAAAGGTGACTGGGAATTTTCAGAGCTAATGTACAGAATGAAACTGAACTGACACAGTTATAACTATTAATGCACATTATACCAAGGCAGAGTATATCCACCTTTACTACAAAACTGGCTCATTTGACCATACTGTGCCTTCATTATTAAGAGCAAGGGGTGAACCTAGGAAATTAACTATCTCTGGTTTAAAAAATAATATGGAAATACAGCCCAAGACAATGCCAACAGAAAGCTTCCCCCAAAATCCAAACCAAGATAAAATGAGAATTCTACACTGAGCTCAGTGAATTCTATTGAACAGTCATGTTATTTAGGCCTACTTTGTGCTGAAAATAGAGGTCGGAAAGTAAATGGGTGCATGTTGATAGTAATTTTTTAAAAAGTACACTCCCCACCATGTAAAAAGTTGCTGGTCTTTTGCAGAACTGCATACTAATGATAAACCATTAAGAGTTTGTTGCAGTTGCCCATCTGGATTTTTAACTAATTTATGTGCTATCCTGACACCCTTTAATATTATATTACCTTCTAAAATCACCATTTAGAAACCCAAAATAAGTCTCCAATGTCTTGAATAGCAAAGCTATTGAAAATTTAATAAAATGAAGCACACATATAATGCAATTAAAAAAATCTGTATTGCACATTAGTACAACTTTTTACAAGAATATGGAACAGAATCAAACTTAAAATTAGAAATATATTTTCATTAAGTTTCTTACAATTTAAAAAAATTTACTCCAGACCATGCAGTTTACAAATATAAATGATTAAGTGACATCTCAATAGAAGACACAGCAGAACTGATTTCTTATTAAGAAAAACTAGCACTGCTGTAAATTCATTCCCTCCTCAAGTTCCCAACCTTGTCTTGAATCAGTCACTACCATTATTGATTTGCAGCTGTACTTTTCCTTAGATTTAGCTTTTCTCTTAATATCAGGTTTCTTCCTTCACTTTCACTGACTTTAAAACTGAAAAAAAAAAACTCTAAAAATGCTCTGAACATGCAAAGCAAGTTCTTGACAAAGAAAAGGAGAACGTACAAAGGTGTAGCCATTAGTTCAGAGCGTCTCTGACATTGACCTTGTGGAGAAAGACAAAAAGAATTGGAAGGAATCTGGGACCTGAAGAAAATTTAGATGTCACTGATGAAGCCCTCCCATGGCCTGGTGGACCAGAGGCATTTTTTGACATCAGAAAAATGAAGAATATCTGTAAAACACTTTGATTCTCAGGTGCTGTCCTTCAAAGAGTGACTCCTGCCTGGGATATTGATTCTGGCTTTACCTAGGAAATGCAGGGATTCTTTTGCTATGTAAGAGCCTGTCTTGTAACACCCTGGATTTCTATGCCAGTTTAGGAAATCCATGTATTGCCTTGCTCTAACTATTTGGTATCTATTATATTATATATCCAGCATAATACTGGAATGATATTTAACTTCTTTAAGAACAAAACCTCTTAATAAGAAAAAAGCATTTTGCAGTGATCCTTTTAGTTTATTCCTGTTTGCTAATCTCTCAAAGAAGCAGCTTGAATTGTCCCCATAAACCTACATTATAACATGTTGCAAAATACACATTATCCTGGTGTTTTAGTGCAAGAAGCAGCCTGCCTTCTGATTTCTGCTTTCCTTAGACAGTCTGCCTTATAACAAGAAATCTTTTCATTGCTTCATTATTACTTGATAGCTTCGTATTAGAAAAGTATTATTTAAACAATGGGTTTGATGATCCCACAATGAGAATTGTGTTGAGAAGTTTCCATGGAAACGATACACAGCATTAATAGCTGAAATGACACTGAACTCTGCTTTTGGTCTACAGTAAAATACCAGAAGCACCTGTGATGAGAAGCCTTTAATCCTTTAAATGGTCTTATACATTATATTTTTATGCCAAGGTTTTCATATTTCTGAGGCTACAAAGACATATGGCAAAGCCCCTCAATAATTCTAACTGTGTAATAGCAGGAGCTTTAATTATAGGCTATCTAGTCAGATTTAATGTATTTCAGGAAAAAAAATTACATCTTAAGCACAAAATGCCACTTCATTCATTCATGTCTGTTTCTGGTGAAACAGAGATCCTACTATGGATACCAATATTGTGGCCAAATGAGATGCAAATTTTTCTACTGAGCCTTGGTCTTGCTTTGAAGCGAAATGACAGGAAACATGTTCTTCATAAGAACACTTCCACATCTACCCCTTCTAAAAACCCCTTTGTGCTTACTAGAAGGCAGAAAAGTTATAGCATCCCCCTAAAAATATCTTTCTACTGGAGCCAATGAAAGAATCCTGTTTAAACAAACATCTTAATCATGGTCCCATCCTGAATCATGATTGTCCTGATATCATTAGCATGTAGATGTGTGTTAATAAATAAATAAATATATTATTCATGTGTACTGCATAATGCTCACATCTTTTGGATCATTTATATTTGACTTAGGCCACCGTTTCATGTTTCCTTCTGTAACAGTGCTGGTGAGATGTTTGCATTTTTCTTGCAAAAGAAAAATTTCCCAGTACTCAAACTAACCCAGGTGCTTCTCCAGAGAAATGAATATCCTTACAATATTAGTAAAGCAGTGAGAACTGGCACTGCAGCTGTACTTAAAGGCTTTGCTTAATAGACCCCAAAGGCATTGAATCTTCTGATTTCCACCAAAAGGAAGCAACACAGCATTTCTGTAAATAGGACATTCTTTCTATGCCACTGAGTATTTTTACTATGGTTTGCATGATCACTTGCTAAATCTGTTATGACAGGCTACTTATCTCAGTCCAGAGCTTTAAGATTTTTGGATCATTTCCTCAACTCTAGACATTTTGGTGATAAACCTAGCACACCTACCGGACGTTTTATAGCACATCAGGAGAAAATAAATTATAGCAGGTTAATTTCACAAGTCTTGCTTTTGCTTCAAGTTTCTCATCCTAATTGACCACCTAAGACAGGTATGTGTCTGCTTTGCATCTCCAGAGTGGCACAAAGAAGCCTGGGCCAATATATTTATGTGCCTAAAATAAGTGGCCTAATTTTCAAAGAGACATAACACCAACACCTCCCACCAACAAAAATGAGAGTTGTGGCCTCAGCACTTTTTGAGATGAAAAATTAATTTGAAACAGAAACTTTTATGCCTATGTAGGGAGATCCTCATGCAGGTAGCAAGAGCTCAGGTGGAAATAGACTGACATAACTTTTTAAAGGCTATTTTGCATCTATGATTCAGAATACAGGTGGAAACTAATCCAGTTTTCTATTCTATGGCATTTCACGTTCCCTTGCAGTTGAGTCTGCAAGTTTCAAATTATTGGCTAGGTAGTAAAGATCTGTATTTATCACACCAATAAATCTTTTAGGCAACTCATGCCTTCAAACCAGAGATGCTAAGAAGCCATGGAAATGCGATTTTTTAGCTGATCTGATTTCTTAGAGCAAAGTTATTTCTTCTTCCCAGTCTGATGCAGGCTTTTTTCTGTGTGTAGTATGTGTCTGCCTCAGACTTCAGACTGACCTTTAAAATTTTGGGAGGTAGAGCTGTGTCAGAAATATATTTTACTCTGAGAGCTGTTCATTTCATCATGCCAGGTTAGAACCTCGTTGCAATTTAGGCACAAAGTGGAGCCCGCTGGAGGCACCTCCTGCTGCCACAAGCCTGTTGTCTCTCAGGTTCTGACAGGCAAAATTTGCAGAAAATAATATCATATTCTCCAGCATGGAACATTTTGTTTGTAAGTTCTATTGTTGCCTTTTTGTACCCTGTTGGGAAGCAGTCCCTTTCCAGCTTTCAACCACATGCAATATTTTACAGCCTGGAAGTAAAAGTATGTGTTTATATAGAGAGATATACCAATGTATCTCAGTTTTATCTGTGTCAAAAACACATGGTTTGCATAACTGTGGAATCTAAGGAGCTTTTATGGTTTTCCCCTCACATCAACACTTGGCAAGTGAATATTTTTGCTATTTTACTTACAGAAATAGGAAACAGAGAGAAAGGTATTTAAGACCATAGAAGTAAAAAAGGAAGCAAATAATTAAACTGGAGCTGCTGGGTTGCACACTGTTTTTTTCCTTCACTTTTGACTTCAGAATTAGGGGTTCTTGTATGAACCCATGGTGAGTGAGACCTAATTTTCTTTCAGCTCAAGTAAATCTTTCTTATACTGACTTAAGAAAATCAATTTGGTTAAACTTGGTGTTCTGTTTTTTAAGATCTTAAATCATGGAGTCACATAAAAAGTAAAGATGGAAGGAACACCTGGGGGTTATTTGGTCCAGCCTCTATGTGAAACTTAAAATTTTCACTAAGAAGTTTCACTGGGAAAAAACACTTCCCTTTCAAAGCCCAATTATCCCCATCATCTTCACCAAAATAAAAAAAAAAAATTAAAAAGCCTTTAATAGGAAAAAAATGAAAGTAGCAAAAGTTTAGTAAAAAAGTGTACAATTTTATATTTCTACTATGAATACACAATAAAATAAATTAAATTCATAAAAGAATTCACATAGCATAGAGTGTTCTTTTTTATTAAGAGAAATTTAAGAAAAGGGGGAGAATGCTGGTTTTATGTCTAACACTAATTTATAGAGTTCAGCAAAATCTACTGATTTGCACATCTGTGAATAAACAAGCCACATTTTCTAATAGAGAATCATAGTTCAAGTAAAGTACTCAGAAGGGGTCATTTTTCTTTATATTTTCTATATACTTCTATGAACATGGACCCCTTGAAGTACAGAGGTACTAGAAAATAATTAAAGTGTCAGGAAACTTTTATCTTCCCTTTTGTTGTCAAGACAGACATTTGAGCTCAAGTGTGTGAATAGCAGTAAATAAACCTTCAGCAAAACTGCCCTTCTTGGGAAAAATAATTATAGGAGGCTCATTTTAAATATATAATTCTCTTACAGGATAACTGATTGTTGCATTTCAGGGAAGTGGGAGGAAAAATTCCTGCCCTGGATGTGGACTGTACGATGTACATAGAGAAGATGATCTTCAGCCTTTTGCCTATTTGCAGTGTGTTCTCTCCAGTTTCCTGTTCTCCAGCAGGAGAGATCATAAGGTGTCATTTTAAATATTAATCCAGAAATTGTGTACAGTCTGAATATTCTTTTACATCCTGATGAAGGAACTGAATAGTGTTCCTACATAGGGTAATAATAGTACCTGATTTTAACCATCAAAGCGTTGGAAATTCACTGGAAGGTAATGCTAAGGTTCAGCCTCAGGGCTCCACATGGCCTCAGGAGATAAATGCTTCTTGTTGCCCTAAGCTGAGTGATAAAGAGACGTAAAATGAAAATAAATTTTATGTGCTTTTCATCTTTGTTGGCTTTTGAGGGTTCCTAGAGGATTAGCTTAGGCTGGATGTCTAAATGGAAGAATTCTTGGAGCCAAATGGACTTTGGAACCTGTGTAACCTTATCAGCATTTACCCCTGGACAGTGCAGTATGGATTCTTCAAGACAGCAGGAGAAGCAGGTAGAAACCTTGGAGGATTCCTTCATATTCCTGAGCCCTAGATCGGCTGACTTTATCTGTGTGAAATCCAAATGGATTTACACAGATCTCCTTGAGGTCAGTGGCTCAAACTGGAATGCAATGCGTGTTTCCAAACCCTCTGTAACTGAAATGATCTTTAAAAGTACAGCACCCAGCCCAGAGAGTGCATCCAGCAACTCTGTGTACAGCTGATACATCTGAAGCAAAAATAGAATGAGCAAACAACGGAAAATGCAAAATAATAGAATTTCTATCTTGAATTACAATATATCATTGTTCATGCCAGAGGCAAGAAATATCATATTCAAATAATCAGAGATTTTCATTTGGACACTGAATAGAATATATTACTTTAATTTTGGATTCTGCCTAATTCAGGAGATACTTACATATGCATTTCTACATCTATCATGGAGCTGCAGAGATGCACAGATTCATTCCAAGTTCCAGGATCAAGCAGTAATTTCTGGGTGTGATGCCACAAGTCATTTCCCCAAGTAAAGCAGAGCAACTAATCACACAAGTCAAGATTTACTCTGCAGGATCAAGGGTTGCTGGATTTAGCTCTCTCATTTGACAGGTCCACTTAATTACCTTTTATTCCATGATTAGATGAGTTGATTTAGTCTGCATAAGTATTAATTTTCAATTTACCATTTAAATAGAGGAGCCAGAATTATACTTTTCAGATTTACTTATAAAACTATTTTTGATTTTAAGTATGTTTTCATTCAGGGCTCTTTGTTACTTTAATTAGGCAAAGTTAATGTTTTTTTTTTTAATACACCTAGTATGGTAATGGGAAAATATGAAGGGTTTTGAAATGAGGCAGGTTGCTAAATGGAAAGACCCTAACCAGTAATAATCCCAAACAGTTAAATAGCGTGTTCTGCAAAGGTCTGTACCTCAAAGTGCTGTAAAAAGGAGGCAAGCAACATTTCACCATTTTAAACAGCCCCCTAAAGTCTTTATAAATGATGATGAAAAGCCTGCTCTCTTTGCATGTTCTTTTCCCTCCAGGGACCCTGTAACTGTAATCATGTGGAAGTGAACTCTCCTCTATTATGCAAAGCTTGTTTCAGGTACAATGTGGGCACAAGGTGCTCTGGAGAGCTAAGCGGTTGTTGGCCAACCTGTTCTATTTTAAACCCCTCAGTAAATCACTTCTTTCTTTTCTTGATTACTTGCTTCAGATACACCAATTTTGGAACCTATATAGAGTTGTTGTGCCTCTGGGGTTAAGAAGTTGACTTTCTTTGGTTCTCATAAGCTAATGGCCCTTAGTCACTTCTGTTCATAAGCCTGAGTTGCCTAATTGACTGCTGGCTTCCAGTAATGTCTGCCAAATTTGGCTTTTGTGAATTCTCCCATCTGTTGGCTGTGTGCAGAAATAGACTCACAGCTCTGCTGGATTGTAGGGGGCTGGAATGACTCACCAGCCATCCTCACCAGTGCCACAGCAGGCACTGAGGCTCAGAGAGGACCAACAACAGACAGGGGGAACATCTTTGCTGTGCACAGAACTGTGAGCACCACAGAAGCCTGCAGGCACTCATGTGCCTCTACATGACAGGGTCCTGTGGTTCTGCTCTCAGCAAGCCTGGCTTAGCTGGGATAGGAGCAGTCAGAAACATCAGAAGAGGTTGCCTGAGGAGCTGAGCTATCTCCATCTTTAGGGATTTGTTAACCCAGATTAGACAGGAGGATGGAATCAGTGGTGTGGGTTTAGCTGGTGACACCGGGAGGCAGATGCTGTGCTGGGAGACCTGGAAGGTCCTTTCCAGCAGGGCTTCCTACCAGAATCTGACTCCAGTGCCTCTCACATGAGCTCCCAAACCCTGTGGGGAGTTTATCTAGCCCACATGAAAACACAGATGTCCTCTTTTTGTTTCACACAGCTATTGCTTGCTGCAGTGACATTCTCCAAGGGCAGAAAATAGGAACCCTTAGGTCTGCTTCTGAAAATTACTTCTATAGTACACATCAAAACCCAAATTATGTCATTCACTCCTTTCTTACAGAACCACTTTCAACATTTCCTCATCATATGTACTCTCCTTGAACTGAAGTCAGACAGTCTCTGACTTTCTCTGAATTTCAAATGCTGACCTGGTGAAGTTGAAATCAGTGGGATAATTTGAAAACAAGGGCCTGTCTGACTTGTTCATACGAGTATTTTAACCCAGTTCATTACCTGTTTCATGGTTATCAACCAAGATTTTGAAAAATCAATTTAATTTTAAAAAGAGAAATTCTGGAATGTTTGGGATTTCTGGGAATGTTGGGAATGTTGGAATTCCCGGGTGTCTCACCGGAGCCCGGAGCCGCTCCCGGAGCCGCTCCCGGCGCTGCCGCAGCTCCCGGAGCCGGGCCCGGAGCAGCTCCGGGATTTCTGGGAGAAACCCTCGGGAATCTTTGGGAATGTTTGGGAATTTCAGGAATGTTGGGAATGTTGCAATTCCCGGGTCTCTCACCGGAGCCCGGAGCCGCTCCCGGAGGCGCTCCCGGATATATTGTCTTCGAATTTTCCAGAGTTAAGAATTCTGTTAACTCATTACATTATACCATGAACGCTGCATCTTGCTTAAAAGTAAGTAAAACAAATTCCACATTGTAAACTTAATAAAATACAAGTTAACTCAACTTCATTGTTGCTGAAAGATAGCTTGTTCAAATGCTCAGGGTAAGAAAAAGATTAAAGAATGAAATATTCTGTATTTTTTGATTTCTTCCTGTTGATATATTATCTGATATACACTTGTGTCTTATGTTAATGTGTTATATTAATTTCCTTCTTTTTGAACCTTTTAGGGATAGCGTTTTGGAGGAGAAAACTAGTTTAGAATTCAGCCCTACCCTCTTTGTAGAAATCTCTTTTAAAACATGGGTCACACTGTAGAAAGTGTTTGGTTGTCACTGCTTTCAATTAAAGCCTGAGGAAAACCTCTGTTCTGTTAAACTTCAAAGACCTTTGTTGTATTGAGGCTACAACATTTTCATAAGGCTGAAGATAACCCCCCACAAGCAGGCAGCTGGAAAGCAGAGTTTGTATTCTTGATTCATAGGTAAGCTTACAATGCACTGGTCTGTCAGTGAGCTCAAAATATAAATATTAATCTTTTAAATATTGGTTTGCTTTCTATAAATTTAACCAAAATTCAAATATTCTGTTACATTTCATGGAGATACTATAGTCCTTTTTCTCTTCAGGGAAGGGTTTGGTATAAAGATCATGTAATTTAAGTCAAAGATTTTCTGAGATTGTGCTTTTTTCTCCAGCTATGTAAGTAAACATTGAAAGACAGAACCCCTATTTTTATGCAGACCTGAGGATTAACTTGTGTCCCTTTAGTACAATACGAAACAAAATGATGAATCAATATGACACATAAATGTCTTTGCTGTTTTAGGGTCAGAAGAGTTACTTGAATATCTTCATTCTGACTTGCCTGATCTTCAGCGGTTTAAGTTTTGTTAACTTCACATTGTGACAGGATATGAGTCCTTTTCATAGTCTGTACCCAATATTGAATTATCTAAGATGTTTTCTTTTTTTCTTGCAAATGAATAAACTGACACTTCTGAACATCATCTTTCTAATGTAAGAAATGTCAAACTAAATAACCTCAAAGAGACAAATCCCTTTACTCTTATCCAGATGTTGTTCAGTGTTCTTATTAACATTTTGAAGGCTCTCAATGTTCAATCAAATACCATGCTCCTGTTCCAAAGCTGATTCATCTCCAGACAGCTCAGAACACGAGCTATCCCTGTGGATCATGTAAATGGATCATGTAAAAGCTAAATTCCCCTTATTCTGCCTGGCCATCTCAAAGGCAGTCATGTGCAGGTTCCAGGGCAGAGAATCCCTCACCAGAGCAGGACAACTGCAGTGTGCAGCCTCTGGTTATGGAGGAAGAGGATCACTCCTGGTAACAAACGGGTTCCCCCAAGCTGCCTTATGGATTGTTCTGCATCCATAGACTATTAGACAGCAGAAAGGATCCTCGGGGTCTGTCAGCTGTTATTACAAACTAATCCCCAGTTAGTATCTTTATTCAATTTTAAGAATAATAAAAAACCAAAAAAAATCAAGATAGAATAACCACCAAATGAAAAAATGAGTTAACTTTAATTAAAATGTAATAGCATTTCTGAATTCAGACTTAAACTGAGGGGGAAATTCAATAGACATTTATTTTATTTGGGAACTTCAGGAAGGTAATTAAATGCACTAATTTGTTTTGAGTCCTCCCTGAGGATCTCTTAAAGTCAGGGCATGGTCTGAACTACTGCTATCATCAGATTGATTTAAAAATATTTATATAACTAACATGTGTTCCAAGAATTCTGATCACAGCATCAACTAGATGGTAGCTTTTGGAAACGTGTCTTTCTTGCAGGACTGTGCAGAATTCTGAGCTAACTGGAATTTGTTACCTTTGCTGGTATGAATTCTGGGATTTCTGCTTTCCAATGTTTTGTTCAAGTTTTAATATCCTTGATATTCAAGAGAGATTGTTAACCTAATAGCATTTGCAGAAAACTGAGAAACCTGTCTTCTTTGTTTCTTTAGGACGTTTTTACTTGTATAAGTCTTGTGTCCAGAAGACTGGAGTTAGTGGTGATAAAATGTCTCTCTCTCTGTATACACACACACACAAACATATATACAATAAATACAAAAAAAAAATTATAATATATAAAATAATATGTACTATATCTTTAATACTGCCCTGTTATACACAGTTGTACACACATACACACAATTTACATGCCTTTATATATGTGTGTGTAACATAATCTAGTGCCTGGCTTTCTGTCATACCACCTGAGATCAGGTTCACCCAAGGGACATGGAATATGAGGAGCAATTAACAGATTTCCATGTAATATTAGTCTGTATTTGTTTGTGGATGGCAGCTGATGCAGTACTGCCCCTTTCATAAGCTCAGCATTTATTTGTGCTGTATCTTTGGGTATGCAGTTGAAATTCATCTCACATTTAAAACCCATACTGGATATTCCAGGCAGCCATCATAGGCTCTTTTAATATTCATGATAGAGTAGGGGGAAAAAAGGCATGCATTTTGAAGATGTTATTGGCCTAAAATGATTCAGAAAAATCAGATACTCATCATGTCTTTATCTCTTCACTAATCATCATTGAAACTTCAGGGTGATTTGCTCAGTGGGTGTCTAAATGAGATGAGCCAGGCTCACCCCTTTTCTTTAATATGGGAGTTGATCCTTCCTAGTTGCTAGTGTAATACAGTATTCAAAACCTTTCTTCTAAACTACAAGAAAAAGGATAAAGTAAAAATAATCATCATAGCAAATGCATCCAGACCCCTATCTGTAATTAGAAACCTAATTACCAATGATTTCCATTGATCTGTTCATTGGTAATCATTTGGAAAACTCTGCCTACATGGGAAAAGGATCTGCAGTGAAGCAGATTTTTTATTCAGCATTTTCTGACACCGCTCATTCCTCGAGTAGGCTGTCACAACCGTGGTGATGCAGGCTGCCTTCTGTTGATCTCCTTGGTAATTAGTTTTTGAAGGTTAATCCCATTAGGCATTCCCTGTGTCAGCTTGGAGTTTAATGACTTTCTGAGTTTTAAAGCACTACATGCTGGAGATAAAATATTGCACAAAGTTTAGGTCTGTCTGATGCTCCAGCATGCTTACCTGATGAAATTCAGATACCCAACCCATCAGGGTAGCACAGATGAGACATTGCTGTTTTCCTGTCCTTGGCTCCCACCTGGCACACAGACAGCCCATGGTGTAACCTGTGCATCCCGTGACTTTCTGACACTCATGGAAAAGGAACACATATCTATTTATATCTCAGTCAGAGAAATTTGCCTTTTAATGGAGATCCAGCTCAAAGTTAAACCTTGACTTCCAGTAAGGCCTGAAATTTATCTGGAAATGAAACCTAACTCCTAAAGTGCCTGAGCTAGAACTATTTGGCTGTGGAACTGTAACAGGTGACAAAGATGTTTTCAGGTTCTTATACTCTTCTGGAAGGGATCTTCTCTTGGCCATCACTCCCAAGAGGATTTCTGGTTTCATCCAATGTGACTGTACTGATATTCTGCGTAGGGGTTGTAACTCAAAACCAAGTAAAGAATAAGGAGCTAATATGATATGCAGTGTGTATAAAAAGACCAAAAATAGTCTAGAAACAAAGTGATGAAACCTTATAACAGCTGGAATTTAATGCATTCTTGGTGTGCAATAATGTCAAATTAATTGATCTTACCTATAACTTTAGTCCAATAAAATGTGAAAGAATCATCGTTCTGTGTGGAAAAGGAGCCACCAGGATCATCAAGTTCAACTCCTGGCCCTCATCAAAAAACCCAAGAATCACAGATTTAGATAAATAGGGTGGGGTTCATCTAACTAAAAGTGAATCTACGTCCCTGAGAACATCATTCTTCCTTTCCTTTATAGCCATCACTGGAGAAACAGATATTTTAGGGAAACAGCTCCTCTCTCCTCTAATCTGACACATAATTGAGATCAGATGAATCATGTCCTCAGTTTTCATACCATCAATGGAGAAAGGAAGGCACCACAGATAGTGAATCATCCTACCTATGCTAGGTGCCTTTTTAAGGATGGGTTATGCTTAATCCTAGAGCTATCTTTGTATCTTTCCCCTAGAGCTTTGTATCTTTTCTGTGTATAAACATTTATTTGATAACTAGTTTATATATGAGATGCCAGACATAAATAAATCTATCCATCCATCAGCCTTGCACAAATTATGCATGTGTTCTTTAAGGAAAAGGATTCCTCATGCAGTGATAAATTTTCCTTCTGGAGTGAAACTTGAGCTCAGCTTATCCCTATGGCACCAAAGTTAGACTCTGTGGCTAAACGTCTTACACTGGTAAGACAGAAGGAATATTTGCAAATACATCCCCTTTCAGGCACAAATACCTGCTTGGTGAAGATCATTGTAGCTGTGCTGGGGCTCAGCTGTTTTCCATCAGGGCTAATGACAACCACTGGGAGATATCTGCAGGATGAACTGGCTCTAAGGGAGATGCAGAGATTTTCTTATTTGTTCCCTTTCACTTATTGTAGCTTAGGAGGAGTGTGACTGGGTCATTAGGTTTTAAGAAGGGCTGTAACAAGATATAAGAAAAAGAAAATAAAAATTATTTTTAAAAAAGAGTACAGAAAAAAATATGATAAAAGAAACAGAAGTAATTTCACAAGAGCTTCAATTAAAGTGCATAAACCTCATTACGTGTATTTTTACTGGTTGAAACATATTTGTTGAATAAAACACCATGTAGATTTTACACTGGAAACAAACAACTTTTATTTCCACAGAAGGAAAGTCTAGCCCAGGTTCTCCTTCCTTCCCTGACCCCAACTAGATTGGCAGCCCTTGCTGTCTCATGTAGTCAGGTGAGCAGCCCAGGGCAGGTTGTTCAGTGAATGCCTGGGCTGAACCCCAAGGGAGAGCCTCAGGAGAGATTAAAAACTGGTCAAGTGTCCACAGCCTGGAGAGATTAGAAACACAAATCCACAGAGAGCATTGGTTTGAGAGCTCCAGATGAGAGGAAAATTTAAGCTATATCCCCTGTGCTTACCTTCAGCACAGCTACATGATGTGGAAGCTAAATGTCTCAAAGGAATACTGTGAAAATCCTGAGGTTGCTGGCATGTGGTCCATGAAGAGCACATGCTGTGAACACGTGAACACTTTCTCCTCTGCTTGGCCTTCCAGAGCCCTACTCTACAGGGTGCTGAGAAATTTCCATCAATGGCAGCCAAGGGTTCACCAAAACATGTTCAAGACATAATCAGGTACAAAAATAGCTTCTACCTAGACTTACATAAATTGTAAGTCGTTGTTGTTGTTGTTGTTGTTGTTGTTGTTCCCAGTGACGGGAAGAACCTTCAGGATTATTAAATGAAGAGGGATAGATCCAAGATTGTTGCAGAGATGCCTGCACTTCAGCAAGACAGCTTCTCACTATCTGAAGGTCTGAATACATATCTTAGATCTAAATTCATGACCTGTATTCTATAGATATGCAGACTCCATATCTGAATCCTTAAAATAATTATGTCTTTTTTCCTTTGTTGTAGGAAGATAGCATAGTTTGTGCTGAAGGGACCTTTATAGGTCCTGTAGCACAACTCCTCTGCAGTGAGCAGGGACATCTTCAGCTAGACCAGGTCACTTAAAGCCCTGTTCAATGTTTCCAGGCGTGGGGCATCCACCAACACTCTGGGTAAATTCTGCCAATGCTTCAACACCTTCTTAGTGAAAAAAAACTCTTCCCTATATCTAATCTAAATCTACCCTAATTTAATTTAAACTCATTGCCTCTTTCCCCATCACAACAGGCCCTGTCCTGATCTTTCTTATATACTACCTTTAAGTATGGAAAAGCTGCAATAAAATTCCCCAGAGACTTCCTCTTGTGCAGGTTGAACAGCCTTAATTCTCTCAGCCTTTCCTCACAGGAGAGGTGCTCCATCCCTACGATCACCCTCATCATCCTCCTCTGGAATCACCTTACCAGGTCCCTGCCTGACCTTTAAGGTCCCATCCAACCCCAGCTGATGATTCTTTGCTATGAAATTGTTCTGGGTCAAACATGGACCCCTGATGGAGTTATTGCCCACAGCTCACTGGACACAGCCATCCAGACAATTCCACATGCACTGATCTGCCTATCCATCCAACACATATCTCTCCAATTTAGGGATGGTTATTTTAGGATCCTCTGTCAAAGGCCTTCCAGAAATCCAGATAGATGACATCCATTGATCTTCCCCTGTCCTCCTTATTGTCTCTATATTTTCATTTCAGAATATTTATTTTCTGAGATTTATGACGCAGTGATGTGAAAATGCACATAAATAGCAAAAATCTTATTAATTTAAGTAGGAACAATAGCCAAGTAATTTTCTTACCAAACTCAGAAAAATGCTGTCAGCTTTTGTTATTAAAGAGATTACAGGTTACATTCAAGGTATTATTAATTTTCTGAGCTTGTCTTCAATTGCATCCATTTTGATTTTGAATACCTATTAATTAGTTATTCAAAGAAAATACTGTTTAATCAAATACCATTTTCTTTAGTAACTAGTATTTTACATGTATCAAAACATATTGTTATTTCATGAATGGTTAAGAGCAAAATTCTTAATTAAATTGACGGATAAAAGCCACAGATTTTATGATGCAACATCTATTGCTTCAGTTTTGAATTGAATCCAAAGACCTGAAGGAGGAAATGTTGTAATTCAAAATGTCTCTGACTAAACAGTTATGGTTCTGTTTATGATATTAGAAACACTGCCACATGGTTTCCAGTCTGTGATATGATCATGTAGGGGGAAATCTACACCAGGGTAGGGGTGTTTTTTCTTTTTTCTTTTTTAATCCACATATACAGTAAGATGAAAATGAAATAAAATAATAAGACATTATTTATCCAAGGTAATCTAGACTATTATATCAATCATTTTTTCCCCAGGTGAATATTCAGAAGAGTATACAAAAATATACAAAACTGAGAGATAGAAAAAGAAAATCATCAAAAAACAAATGAAGAAACCTTTTCAAGTTTATTTCATGTAAAATTCCTAGGTTAAATTCCTATTAAATTAAGCTAAGTAACCATCTTTGAAAAAAGAAATAGATTTCTTTTCTACAGTTCTATAATATATTTTTTCAGCTGTTTATTTGATTCAGATAAACATTTTCCACACGCAGTTGTTGCAGTTGTCCAATAATGAGATTCAGAACAATGTGTCTGAGACAGAAATGACTATTCTGTCAAAATAGCACAAAACTGAAATTCAAAGAGCTAAAAAACAACTCAATATAAGCTATTATCATCTGACTTTCTGAATAAAGACTTGCATAAAGGTTTTATTTCATCTTTGTTTCTACTGTTTCTATCACATTAAAAGAATATGTGTTTTCATGTTTTCTAGTGGCTAGCATTAAACCAAAATCCACAAAGTGGAGCCAGTCTCCATCTTACCTTGGTAATCACAAAGAAAAAGAAATCTGATTTCACAGCCAAACTGTTCTTCCTACATGTAGGTTGGCTGGTTTCTGAGCATTGTAAAGTGTACATGATTTCAAATACTTTTTCAGTTTGAATATATTTCCTTTTCCCTCTGTGCCTGAAAAAATATATCCTGCAGGTTAAGTTAACATGGGTTTATATACATTTGTAAATATACAAATATATTGAAATTGAAATTGAACTGGATAAGATGTTACATGCTTCTTTATCTACAATTTACTCATTAATCTGCTGTTCAGAGAGAATGGGAATGTCTTCCCTTTTTCATCTTTAATTTGCAAACTTTTCAGGAAACTGTCTTTTCTTCTGAGCCATATATTGGCTTTCATAAAAACATATATTAGACTAATTTTCATAGTGTCAAAACTAAAAATTATCCTTTATTCCATATATTGACATTTCTGCATTTATTTTTAGCTACCTAAATCAAACTTTAAACTGACATAATTTCCCATGTCCTACATTTAAAAATGCTATTACCCCATCCACTTAAAAAATCCTGTTGATAAAAAAGGCCTCACTCAAAGGTCTTAACTTAAAAAATAGCATAGTTTAGTACATATAGCTAAAAATATGTAACAAAGGAAACACATTAAATCTTTGCTTCTCATGATATTTTGAATACTAATAAATGAAAATGCTTTGTCTTAATAATCTCTTCCTTGTGGACTATTTAAGTAGAAATTCAATGAAATTTTTATGAGGGAAAAACAAAACCTCATTACAAAGCTTTCATTTTGCCAAATGTGATAACAGTGCTTACAAAAGAAAATCCTAGCTCTTTGCTCATACTTTTGTGTGCAGTTAAGATAAAAGTTGAAGTTTCTTTTCCCCTGTAAGCAGAAGTTAAGCACCTGCTACAACCATGGTTTTGGAGCAGAGACTACATTAGATTGCAGCCTTAGCATCTCCTTTGTTTCATCTAACTAGAGACATTTAAAAGCTGATAAGCCTAAGCTAATTGTCTAGGCTTTCTTTTTAATCCATCACGAAAGAGGCATCTCCAAAGCATGATTTGTCCTGCTTATCTTAGAAACATAGGTGCAGAAATTTCATTACCATGGGAGGAGTTGCCTTTTCAGAAATTCCTCTTTCCTTTGACTACAAAAGATCTTAAATAGTATGGTCAAATTAAACAGGCAACTTCTAAAATAGTCCAGTGAGATGAGGTTAATCTCCTTACCCTTTACATGTGAGACTAAATAATTTTTTAATATGTTACTTCTGCCTTGAAGTTCTGAACTCTGTAGGTTTTGACAGAGGAAAGAGGGAACCCTGTCTTTGACCTTGAGTTTTGTCTTGAGGTTTGGGCTTCTGGGGAATTTCAGATAAAAAGGAAGGCTCTGGTTTCTGGTTTGACATCAAGAAAGGAGCTCTGAGGTGAGCCCCAGTGAAGATTCAGTGCCATGTTTTGTTGGAGTCAGAGCACTGTTAGTAAATCCTTTTGCTTCAGTGGTTCTTAGAGGTATAAAAACTGCATGGCAATTACAGCCAGTAAATCTTATTATAAATTGTATCATATGCATGCATTTCAACCATATTGTGATTCAACGTTGTATTTTTACTGGCATTTTTAAACACAATTTTAGTTGGGCATCAGAGTCTAAATAAATTAGGCTATAGAACCTTTCCATTTGTTACTATAAGGTCTGAGTCTTGTTAATGGATTCCAGGAGTGAGTAGTGGCTTTTTCTTTAATTGGGATTTTTTTCCTAATTAAAAAAAAAAAAAAACACAAAAAACCAACTATGTCAGAAATGTGTGATAAGTGTTTCTATTCCTGAAGCAATTACAATCTGCAAATGAGAATTCATGAAAGCTTTGTTCTTTAGTTATTTCTCAGGCAAAGAGAGAAAATCAACCTTTGAATTAAGTGACATGACTAAGGGTATTTCAAGGGCCCAGTGTTTTATTACTGACTTCTGATCATGCAGGTTGAAGCAAAATTATCCAGACAAAACTCTTTAATATAAAATGGATAAAGGAATCTAAATCTCTGGAAGCCATAGGATCTGACTGCTTAGCATTTTGGGTAATGTTGGCATCTTCTAACTTTATACATCCATATAGTAGGAATCTCTTTTCCTTTGCTAAGTCTATCTGAAGATAGACACCTAATCCAAATCAGATGAGCTATGATTTAGGATTGGTTATTTCTCACCACTCTTTTAAAAGGGGCTTCAAGTACTTCAGATAACCTATGTGCTCAGATGAAACCCATCCTACAATCTGCACAGATGTAACATGGTTATCAGGAGAGATAAATGCCACCTTCATTGGTCCTTTATAGCTTAGAGTAGCACAAACTTTATTAGCACATTTTGAATAAATTATCATCAACATTGTGATTCTATTTTCAAGGCTGAAAATCTCAGAGTTAGCTCAGAGATGTAGAGGGGTTTGTGCAATTGGGGTAGGCACAGGATTCTGGAGCTTTGCCCAGCTGTGGCATTAAATGGGCAGCACCAATTAGGAAATATTAAAACATCTGAAAAGTCTGCCCCAAAGCAATTCTGAAAATGCCACCTGATTCATCTACAGACACAATTCATTCTAAAGACCTTTTACTCTAGCCTAGCCAGGACTTTGAAATGGAAGCCATACATTTGTATATATCTGTATATGTAGTGATTTCTTCTTTTTAATAACCTTTATGGTCCCCAATGTAAAGTGCCAGCGGCACTTAATTATTAATTAGGATTTTTTTCAATACCTAAATTGATGAATAGAAAATATTAATTTTGTTTCTTTGTTTTTGTTTTTGTGTTGGATCACAAATAGCTGAATATAATAAATAAAATATTTTAATTTGTGAGTTCTTAAATAGCGATGTTATTAGTAGATGCTGAAGTAATTTGCTTCTTTTTTTTGAAGCAAATTACTTTCCTATCAAAGGAAATTCATCTGTGCTGGAACAGAACTCTAGCCCCTGGGCAAGGAGTTGGAGTTAGCTCCAGCAGGTCCTCCCTGAGAAAATCCAGCTTGTGTTAAAACTCCAAGTTTGCCTGAAAATGAGAAGTGCTGATATCTGCAGCTCATGCCTATCATAGCAGAGCAGCAAAACCAAAAGTGAATTCACTGAAGGTTGGTGGGAGGCTGGGGAGTGCCATGGGCCTCCCTGCCTGCTTGTGTCACTGCCTGGACCTTTCTGGGGATGGATTCTCTGGGAACGGGTAAACTTTATCTGGAGTGCACAAAAAGCTGTTTGGGATCACACTGACCCCATGGGACATGAGTACTTTGTAAGGAAAATTTATGAGTAAGAAGAGATTTGGAGCATGACTAAAAGAGAGGGGTCAGCTGGGTAAAAGAAAAGGATTTGAGACAGATAGAGTTGGACATCCTCAGGGATAGGTATTGGATTGATTTTGCATATCCTCATTAATTATTCTGACAAAATGTAGGAATGCTATATTAATTTTGGCTAAGAGCCTGATTTTTGGAGCTATGGTCAGAACAGAAAATCATAGTTCACAGGCAAGCAGCTTTGTATTTCTGAAAAACAATAAAGGGGAAATATGTACATACAAAAATGGGGGTTTTTAAATTCAACTTAGCCTAGCTAATCAGAAACTACAGCTGGTTTCCTCATGTGAAGTATAATCCTAACAAAGAATTCAGGTGTGTTTTGCTGCAGTGATCATGCTCGCTCCTGCTCCTGCTCCCATTCCTCTATTCTGTCCTTATACTGTTAGTGCCTAAAGAGAGGAATGTGTACAGTTAGTCACTGGTAGAGCAAAAAATGTGTGCTGTGAGCTTCTGACTGGAATTATGAATTGCTGGTCATGAATTTCACTGAACTTGTTCCTTTTTACATGATCACAGTTTTAATGAAGACTAATCCTATTTAATTATGCAAAAAACCTTATACAAGATCTAGAGGAACTATCCTTAAAGCATTTGGGAAATAAGTAATATTTGCTGTTAAAAATAAGTGCCTTACTTCCAGTTTGAAAATATAGGCATCTAACAATCAGCCATCACTTCTCTTTATGCTTAAGACAAAATCATTCCTCAATACTCTGCTAAGTGGACTGAGCAGCAGTGAATACATTCTTATCCTCTAGCAGCTCTCAGAGTTTTAATCAGTTTGATGCTGGTAATTCCTGTACTTTCCAGTTAACAGCTATGTTTCTTTTCTGATTAAGGGGGAAAAGGTTATCATCATCATCATCATCCTCTCAGGATGAGAAAAACATTCTTTGGAGGTGTGCACTGCTCTCTGCTGATCACAAAGGGAACTCAGGGGTCAGGTTTGGATGTCTGATTCCCAAAAGACCAAAGAAGGGCAAATTAGTCTAATCTTATTGACATAAATTCTCTTTAACAGGTGATTTTAATAACTCTATATCAACCACCTATCAGTTTATTTCATCCTACTTTCCTGACCTTGTAGTCAACACCAAATTTATCAGCTATGAGACTGCATTTAGTTCCTGAACACTTAGAAATACCACAAATAATACAGATTAAATAACTCATCTCTGTGCAGTCCAACAGAAATAAACATGTTCAGCATTAACTTGCCATTTATACACTTATTCAGAGGACTCTGTACAAGTCAGGTCAACAATATCTGTTTTCCTTATTAGTTGGTATTATCTCACTCCTTTAAATCCTTGCTATTCAAGTTCTGAGATCAGTATCAGACTGACAGTAAGATAAATTTCTTATCTCAATTATCCCTTAAAAACAATGGTCTAAAATGAACATCCCTACAAGATTCTGAGCTCCCTTCTATTCAGTGGTTATTGCAAATGGGGCATGAAGGTTACCAAGAGTTTCTTGATATAACTCCCAAGTGCAAGAACCTGGATTTCCTGGCTGGAAGACTTCTAAAACTACTCTTTAATACAGTTAAAGAGGAGAGCTGTCTCTAGGAACCTCACCTTTGAGACATCCTACCAGAAGATGAATGCAATAATCAAGTTCTGACCTTACTAATGTTGAGTCCAGATGGGCACAGAAAACATGCAAACTTATTAAGGATTTACATATATATGTTTGATAGTTTGAAAAGTTAATAATGTGTTTTTACATGGAAACACGTTTTCTCAATAATAATAATAACAGCACTCTGTGATAATATTATGCCAGTGGCAGCCACAAGGAATTCCTCCGGGAAAAGTCAGGGTGTGTGAAACTCCTGCTGCTTGTTGCCTAGACTTCCCACTGTTTAGAACTCCAAAGCTGAGAGATACTGAGCCCTGTTAATTAACATCTGTAATGACAGTTCTATTTCCATCATTTTGTGACTGTAGAAAGTGTGACTCTTATTCAATTTATTCTCACTGCTTGATTAGTCACGCCACTAACACCAACCTTAAACCTTTACCAGCTCTTCTCCATTTCACTTCCCTGATACTTATTTCCATCTTATGATGAAGAGCAGAACATTCTTTTCCAGAATTTGTACCTCACATAAAACAAATACTGTTGCTTCAGATGTCATTCCTGCTGGATTTTCCTTCGCCTCCTTCATTAATCTTTGCTACACTTTTGCACCTATTAATCAATAAAATTGTTAAGAAAGGATAATTATATATAACCTGTAATAATCTCCTGAACCTATAAGCAACAAACTGTATGTTATACTTGGAACATTCATCTCCTGCTCCATACTAGGGGTTGATGACATATTGACTAAAATCTGTGCTCTCAGGATATTTTCTACAAGAGGGAGGAATCGAGAAAAGTTTTTTATATCTTTAGTTTTAAAAGACAAAAAAAAAAAAAAGTGGCACAGAAATCAAGTGAAAGAGGAAGAATATGAGAGGAAGGATGGATGAAGGAAAAGATAGAGAGCATGTCAGTGTGAATCACAGCTGGCTGCTGAGGTTGTCAGTAGTTAGTAACCTCTTCTTAATAGACATAACAATTCTTCCTCTTGCCCAGTCTAACTATCAGATATCAATGCCTGTCTGCCTCCCAGTTATGATACCCCTTGCTGAGTAATCAAGGAATCAAAAAGACAATACAGGAAATTTAGATCCTCCACACAACTTTGCCCTGTGATACACAGAAAGAAGCCCTTATTGCTTGGCCTGTGAGTGTATTGAAAATCTCAATTCCCTGGGCTGTGAATTCTGCAGTTTTCCAGATAGCAGTTAACACTTGTTAAAGAGAGGGTGGAGATTCCCAAACCAACATCAACAGAAAAGACTCAAGCAGAGACAAAACTGGCAGGAGGGAAAGAAACCTGGAACCTAAATTTGAGCCTTGAAGCCATTTGGGACCTAAATCCAGGCAAAACACCAAGGCTGAGATTATGCAGCTCTTTGCTTCCTTGGGTCCCATCTGGGAGTTCTGGCTGACGTTTGTGCCATGGTCCTGTGACAGGGAGTTCCTTCTGTCTGTCACCCACTAGGACAGAACTGGCAAACCAAGGATTTTACCTCTGCAAGAGGCAATGTGGCTTTCAGCCGTTCTCAGCAGCCCCCCAAGAAAAGCAGAAGCAGCTGCTCCTCCCAGCAGCGAGAGGCTCCTGGCGCCCTGTGACACTGTTCCCTCCAAACACAGGGAGGAGGAGAAGGGAGGGATGTTATGTCAGTGTTCAGTTCTTTTAAAAATGGCACTATCCTGACATTAGGGCATGAGGGATGCAGAGTACAGCAGCCACTTGCTTTGGTCAAGACAGCAGAATTCCAGTGACAGCAAGAACAAAAGGATTTCTTAAGCTGTCACAAATAGCCTATCCTCCCATTGACCTGACCTTCCTGATTTAAACAGCAAGAAAATGTTTAGGGGCTTTTTGTTTGTGGTTTTTGTTGTTGTTGTTGTTTTGGGTTTTTTTTTTCTTTTTTTGTTTTTTTTTTTTATTTCTCCTTCTCCTAGTCCCACTGGGCTTACTTGAGCAGACAGGCAGGGAAAGGAGCTATGCTCATTAACTTGTAATTTTTTCAGCAGCTCTTCAAAACCCTGAGTCAATATTCACTGGAGGATTATAACCAGAGGAAAGAGCTTGAAAGCCTGTCTCACATTGCATTCTAACAGAGGGAAAGCTCCAAATGAGATTATGTGAATCTGGAAGAGAACCACTCCATCCCAAAATGTCTGACTGCTCAGAAGCCTGGTGGACCAGCCAGAAGCCTCCTGCAGACTCTTCATCCAACAATATTTTGTGTCAGTTTTTCTGATGTCCTCTAAAAATCAAATTCCAGTGGCATTCAAAGCCTTGTGTGAGCAAGTCAAGCAATGAATATATAATCTCAGATGGTTTCATCCTTTGAGCAACACTGGAAGTTGGATGAATCCTGGCTTAAGCCTTTTATCTCATGCCAAGTTCTTCCCTGTCTGTGAAGCCCATGATATTTTCTGCCATTCGCACTCAAGTCCTGAAATGAGATTTAAAGTCTGTTCTCTGCTCCTATGCCTTAGCACCATTTTATTTGCAGTTTTAATTCAGATACACATCAATCCCATTAGACATTCTGAATTACATTTTAATTAAACGTGGCACTCATAAATGGTTGTGCTGAAGTTAGTGGCAAATCTCTTATTGCCTGTATCAGGAAAGGCTCCAAAGAACTTAGAGTTCTGTTTTGATTACTTCTGAAAACTAAAAGTGACAAAGGCCAAAACCCACTTTATTCTAGTACACAAGCACAGATATTGAAATATCTCAGCATTTACCAATAAAACACCGGAGGGCTCAGGTCTAATGACTGAGCCATTGGATGCAGGTGGATAAACCAAGATTATGGTGTTTGTGTCACAGCAATCTCTGAATTTGCAGCAAGACGATCTGGTTCAGGATTCACTTGCCCAAACTTTAATATCTTATTTCATTTTAGATATCTTGTAATACCTCATGTGGCTTCCAGTTGCTGCTGCAGAGACCAGATGTCCCAAACACATTGGTGTGCTTCAAATACACAATAAAATGTTTTGAACATTAAACAGTGCTCTTTTGTGCTATGGAAACACACCTGCATTGACATGCATGAAAAGAGAAGTCAGAGGAAGCCAACAGGCCTTTGTCTCAGCCATTGAGGGGGAGGGAGGGAGGAAGGGAGGAAGGAAAGACAATGACAAAACAAAATTAAGGAGAGCACAAAGAAACCCAGAGATGATGAAGGAATAAAAGTTTTCAAGTCTAGACATGTTTAATTGTGTAAGTTTAGATTTTATAGTGAACTCTAGATAAGAAAACTGCTCTGTTTCTGAGGGCTTAAAATAAATAATAAAACAGTAATTTCAATTTTTTTCTACAGGGAAGAAAAAAGAAATTAGCTTCAATAAGGAGTTTTTATAAAAAAATTGTGAAGAATGTAATTTTAGTCTGGGAGATTTAAATTACAAAAAAATTAAATTACAAAGCTCAGACATGACAGCTGGATAAGCTCTGGAAGACTGATGGAGCTCCAAGTAAGACATGCTTTAATCAGAATCAGTTTGGACTAATTCCATGGTAGTCCTGCAGACATCCAAACTACACCTGTATGGCTGGAAGTTCAGACCAGGTGATCCTGATATTTTTCAAACTTCATAACAGAGAGAACCTCTCAAGACTCCAGGCTGAGACCGCTGACACAGCTGCCTGCACTGCAGTCCTGGAATGGTAGAGCTGAAATTTTTGGTTTTCATATTCTGAAGACAGACTGTACTTGTGAGGCACAGCACCTACTGCTGAGTTTGGATTCATTTGCAGCCTGCTGGGTGAATTGTCCTGTTTAATTTGAAACTTCCAAGATTCAAGTTATTTCTAATGAAATCTATTAGTTTATAATCTATTAATATATCACTTGCTAATTTGTACCTTATATTTTGATAGGATGTGGTGCTGCAGTGCATTTTGGAGAAAGGTAGCTCTACCTGGTGAAGTATCTCTCCATTTTATTTTAGCTCTTATGCATTTGTAATAGGAAGAAAATTCAACACACAACTGATCATTTTGAAAGTGACTGTGAAAGGCTTGTCCCATGTTTTACTCCCTGAACACCTTGGCATTTGTAGTCAATGTGATCACAGCTGTGAATTCTGGAAGCCCTGGGTTGTCCAGCATCCACTTTATATTTCCTCAATACTCTTTTTAGTCTGTCATTCTCCTTCTTTGGGGAAGATTGGTGGTATTCATCATCCTCTCACTTTTTGTTACTGCATTGGATTGAGTTGTCTCTTCTAATTCCCTTTGTCTTTCAGAGAGTGGAGAAGCTAGGGAATGCAGTCTGAAGAAAGTCTTTGATCAATGAAAGCAGAAGTCAAGCCCAAATTCTCTGAAAGTGATACTTGGTATCTCTCAAAATGTCACTCTCAAGAGGCAGAACTACTTTGCCACTCCTCACTGGAAATTGTCGTAGTGGAGACCAGGACCTCAGAGGTAAACCAGCTCAATAGAACCAACTCCACCTGGCTGGATAAGGAGACTTAATTTTTTCTGATGCTGTGTAGATCTCTGAGGGAAAGCTAAGTGAATTGTTTTGAAGTCCTTTTCTAAGAGTTTTACAGTGGTTTGGAAGTCCAAATCTTCCCCTATGACCTTCTGGGGACTTGTCTTTGTTCTTTTGCATCTCTCTGCATTAGCAATATCTGATTGAGTGAAGAGCTAGAAGCTCTTAATTTGATTTTCAGAATTTGTTCTTTGCTTGATTCCAATATTATTATAACCAATCTGCAGCCCTGAAAATCTGCTCTTCTGGCTTGGTCTAGACATATTCCATAGTTTTTAAAATCCAGTTTCATATTAAATCTTTCTTCAGACTCAAATGTCCTAAGCGTGGAAATAATGAGATTTATTGGTCAGTTCCTTCTGAGCCTACAGAAAAAGAAGCTCATATTGCCACTTGGTATTCAATATCCATATGTATTTCTGGAGAAGAAAATGCAGTTTTACTATTTCTTTAAGACTAACTGGATGGCACTTTTCCTGGGAATCCCCTCAATGGCTCTGAATGTGCTGGTTCCCTGGACATCTCCACACAGTTGGGATTTTTCTGCCTGAATAATGTAAAAGTGCAGAAAACCAGATATATGCAATAGTTAAAAACTGTACGTGTTTGCATGAGTTTGTCATGTGTCACAACTGGAAGTTTTTCACACATTTCATGTTATTACAGCCTAATATTACTTGCAAGGGAGAAAATTTGGTTTAATTCCAGCCCCGACAGGCAGCAGACTAGTGCCTAGATCTTAAAAAAATTAGCCATTGTTTCCTGTGGATTTCTTTTCTTCAAGTTAGTATGATAACACAAGAAAATAAATAAGTTAATTTTTCCAATCAGTCATTCATTACTAAAATGATGATGGTTTATTAAATAATAATCAGCTCATAGGGAGAAGTTTGTTCTTAACTTCCTGTGTCTGCAGTTGGTTTATGCCCTGAAGAAAGGACCTTACAGCTTTATATCTTCCATTCTCTGTAAAATAGCTGTTGCTTTATCTGGGGAGGACTAATCTTTATCAGGATCCTGTTAATGGCCATGTAAAATTTTGTGCCAGCGAGCTTGAGGGGTTATTATTTGCAATTAAAAAAGGATATTATTTCTAATGTTTTCTAATTTTTTTTGGTAAATGAGAGCAATCTCACTACAAAAACTTCAGGCCTTATGCTGTCTTAGTCAGAGATAACATATGCATATCTCCCAGCCAGACAAGTCAAGGTTTAATGTTGATTTTCATGTTCCTTGAGCTGACCTTTTAATGTCTTGCACTTTTTTTTGCTGTCCTATTTTTAGAATTTTAGTTGATGCTAATCTTTTCCACCTCATTACTTGCACAATCCTCAGAAACATTTGGAGGTAAAGAATAGGTTTATTTGCCAATTAAACTGTTAATTGATTTTCAGATTATTTTATATGTCTTTCACAGGCTTGCATCAAATACTTTTGTTGCTAACTGCCCAGCTGAGTCCAGGGGAGGGATTGAATATTGCTGAAACCATCATGCACTCTGAAGCCACCGTTTTTAAGATGTGACTGATGAACTCTACATTTTGTGGTGAAACCAAGCCATCAGGCTGTAGTGCACACAGCCCTTGGCACAGCTGGCTCAGGAAGCCATGAAGAGTGTTTCCATGTGGCACCTCAGTGGTGGCTCCAGGAGATGGCCATGCTAAGGACAGGCCATCACCTGTGAGGCCAAGGCAAGCCAGGTCAGGTGTGTTGGACCAGGTCTTTCTTGGAAAAATAGCCTGTTCCTGTGTGAATCCACCATAGTCTTCTTTTTGTTGTTCTGTGAGATGCTAAGCTGCAGTCTTGACTATTTTAATGGAATTCCAGCACAGTTTCCCTCTAATGGGAACACATACAAGATTATACATTGAGAGGGAAAGTCTCTATCACCTCATAAACTTTCACTATTTTGATCAAGATAGAGATATGGAATAAAGGTCTAGTTACTGTGGGAGTTTTCAAACTGAATTGAGTATAATAACAAACTCTACAAATCTATATATAACTGGTTAACTGAGTTACTACTGAAATCTTTCATGAAAGCAAAAACCTTTATCAAAATTAAGAGCACAAGAGTCAAATGAAAGGAATAAATCCCTTCACAGAAAGATGCTGGCTTGAAGGTCATAGAATTTTAATCTGATCTGAGTTCAAGATGACAAACTAAAATATTCATATGTAATTCCAGAATCACTAGCACATGCTTCTTTACCTATGGAAATTAGAGCAGCAAAAAATCAGGAATTAGCAGGATGGCTGAGAAGATTTTGAAAATCTTTTTCTTCTCAGAAAATAATGATTCAACAATACAATAAACTTTCTCACAGTGAGTTTTTGTAAGTCTTGTTTCCAATCAGAAGGAGCAAACAAATAGATCTTAGGGACTTTTTTTCCAAAATTGCTAACAGTTTGTTTTGACATTTTCTAAATGAAAAATGCTGCTTTCTTAAGTCAATACATTTTTTGGTTTGCTAGTCAAAATAGAGTTACATCTGTCATCACTTACAAGTGTAGAAGGTTGCAGCTTTTTGGATTGAGTATTGCATAGAAGGCATACACAATGCCAAAATTTTTCCTCTTAAACTGTGTGCAGATGGATTTATATTCCAGAATTCATTACTCTTTAAAAATGTAAGATTTTTTTTCCATTTTTGCACTAACAGATCTTTCTTAGAAGCCCCTAGCAGTTTGTAGGAAGGAAGATTAGTCCCCAGTTGAGAGCAGTAGTCATTCTATTAAATAAAAATGGAGTAGGAGTGCTTTGTCTAAACATGACTGTCCAAGATGAGTATGTCAACACCAGCAGCTGGATCACTCTCTAGTCTCCTGCTTGCCCATAACTTTATCAGCCAGGATTTTTCTCTGCTGCAGAGCAGCAAGGTTTTTCCTCAACAAAGCTGGCTCATACATGTATTTGGCTGGGCACAAAAAATGCACTGAGTGAAGAATGGTCTGGAGGTGATCAAATCCAGGACCGTCCTAAAAACTGTTCAGAGACAGCAAAGCCAATTTGTTAACCATAAAGGGTGCAAACAGTTCTGCAGAAAGAGGTCTAGAAAATAAACACTGCTTCTCCTGGAACATTAAATGAAGTCAGTATAGACACACTGGTTAACACCATGATCCTGAAGAGAGCTTTAGACTGGAAAATACTCATTTACTTGTTTGTGTTGGGTATCTCAGTCCACTTACTAAGAAATTCACTCCAGAATTAAGGCTGTGTTGAAAAGTTGTTGCTAAACATCAATTTCACATAGCACAATGTATTAAACTGTCTCCTATGATATCCTTCATTCCCTGGATAAGGAATAACTCCATTAAAACTCATATTTTTTAAAATGAAATTGCAATTAAATAGTTCATTTGAATTCAAGATTTATCAGGTTCAAGAAGAATGCTAATCACTGTTCAAATGAAAGAATCTGGCACAGTGTATTCAGTAAGCAAAAATAAGGCAAATCATTAAATGTTCATGTGTAATGTAGATCAACTGTTCTGAAAGTGCAAATAGCACAACTTCATTTTAATTTTAAATACAGCAGGTACACAGGGGTTAATGCAGATAATTATATTTGGGTGTTATGCACATAAATCATATTAGCATATAACAGGATTTGTGGCTGCAACACCCACACATCAGCTCTTATATTTACTGCAAACACTCTAGGTTTCCATTCCCAAACTATTCTCCAAGTCTGATTTACTACTCCAGGAACTGTCGTGGGGCCAGGCTGACCTACTGAGTTATAATACAGTACAATGTTTTTTCTGTTCTATCAATGTTCTTATTTCTCATCTAGAGAAGGATTATAGAGACAAAAATCCAGTTTCTCCTAATTGCACCAGCATGATACACAGTGGGATAATTTTTGAGACCACAGCTGCAACTAGAGTTGTAATAAAGGTAAATGATGTACCCTTTAAATATGTGCAATTACAACTTTTTCCCTTGGAACATCTTATCACTAATGGATATACAAGTTACTATGTGAAATGAGTAACAAAAGGAATTGCTGTAACAAGCAAAATCTGTGTATATTTCAAAAAATGCCATTCATGTGTTGAACTATGAGTTCAAACAGCAATGCAATCCATCCTCTCAGGAATGAATGTGGATAGCAAGAACAGTATTACTGAAGTTTGCCAAAAAATACCTCATGGACCTAGAAATTATTTATATGGAGCCCCTTTTTAAAGCAGCCTAATAGGTTTCCATACAAAAAAGAGTCTGGCCCACACTGAGTGAATGACAGTCCACTGTGCTGCCCAAGGGGACAGATTGTGCACAGGGCTTAGTGTCTTCTTGAGTATGCTCAGATTTCTGCCTGCATCCTCTTATTTCACTCTCCCTCCTGCTTTCTTCCTCAGAATATGGCTTAGAAGACAGCCACTCACTCTTCTCATTGCATTTTCTATTTTTTCCTTCATTTTATTTTCTTGTGCTTGAGAAAAGTAAATGTAGAGCTGCAATTGGCTGAGCAACTTTGCCTTTACTTCCTGATAGATAGAAACATTATGCTGACTTACTAGGTTGTCTCTAGCTAAAAGAGAAAATAAATAAGCTCTAATTAAATGAGTTACCTTTGTGCTGTCTAAACTTCACACCACATTCACATGAAAGGACTCATATTTGCTGCATACAAGAAGTCAACAGGAAACATTGCACCTATAAAATCATCTTTATTTTTACTAGTGTGAACATTTTGAGGCACAAAGTACAGTGGGAAGGAGTACGTTTACAAACAAAGAATTCATTCCCTTGCAGCTGAAAAAACAAGAGCTGTCTTGTCTGTGATTACTTTTTAACACCCCCAAAAAATTAGAAGAGAGAACTTTAGCACTTTTTTTTCCTCAGAACTCTTTTTTTTTACTCCTGAAACAGTCACAGAGAAGCTGGGCATCTCAAATCAATGGATGCAACTCAAGTGGGAAAGCAATAATATAACAACAAGTTGTTTTGGTCACTGTGATTGCATCACTGTATAAAAAGTTACATTACCATAATTTATGTGACTAGAGCTTGTGTAGCTAAAACAATGACATTTAAAATTAACTGATATGGAGAAGTGTGAGTCTAATTATGTACGTTCAGCACAGCTTACAAGACACACCTGGTAAACTGGTTTCCATTTTCAAGTTTCAAGACATGCTGGCCACAATTGGACTCCAGGCTGATCTCAGTACTGAGTTATAAAAAGCCACCTCAGATACTCAGCCACCTCAGTCACCAGAGAGGAGCAGTTACACAGAGAGGTGCACTTAGGCACCTATAATTTACTTCTATAATTATCTTTCAGCACTGTCCAATGAATGGACTGTACAGAGTAGAGACACCCACTAAACGTGCTAATTCCCCAGTAAGAGTGATACTATTTGTAAACTATTTATACAAATGATGTCTTTAGGGTATTTATTTTATATTTAGGGTCAAACCAGTTCTCTTTTAACTTTGTATAAAGTTTTCTAATGTCTTAATAATAACAGACTACAAACGTCTAATAATTGCAGTACTAGACCAAACTTGCTGGGAATGTGTTCAGAGCCTGTTTTTTGGACCCTCATCACCAATTCAGAGAACTTTGGGAAATTCTTTTCAGTGGTGGATGATTTGTCTGGAAGGAACATTTTACTGAGAACTAAAAAGGTTAGCGATTGAAATCATTTATCATGGCATGCACCCATCCTGAGAGGTGAGCACATTTTATTATTAAAATTTATTAAAACTCTTTCTTCTTCCTTGCTTTTATACCCAGCTGTTCACCAAACCAAAATAAATGGGACCTCAAGATCTCATTTCTACTACTTATCTATTTTATTCTTTGTGTTTTAGTTTTTAAATGAAACTTTTGGACTACTTCTTTTTCTTGAAAGCCAGGATGTCCTGGAAAGCAATGTTTCTGTGATTTCTAATATAACAGCTTCCATTACTTTAGAAAGTAGAGGTTTTTGTTTGCTTGTTTGTTTTTTTAATTTCTTGTGACCTTGTAGGAAATATACTTCAGATGACATTTCATAGTATTACCTGAATGGAATAATATTTCTATGCAGATTTTACATTGGGACTGTGTTGTTAAAAAAGGAACTTGGGGCCCTTTCTCTCTCTCACACACACAAGCATTAATGTATTATACTTTGTAGAAATTTCAAAACTGAGTTTGGTGGTATCTCTTACATCATTTACCATGACAACTAAGATATGCTGTGTTTCTATTTATATCACCATTTAAACATTAAATAATGGGCTACCAGACAAACCAACTTGTCACCCAGTGGATATTGCAATAGTACCTGAACAATTCTTTTATCTAAACCTTGTATCTGGACACCCACATGAGATGAAAGGTTTTTTTACACTGTAACCAATGGAAATTCAGTGCAGGCTGTTTTACACAGCCTGAATCTTTATTTTTGGATAAATGAGTAAACAATCTTGGCTCATAGAAGACTGTACAGAATCCCATTTTGCATTCACATTCTAAAGAGCTGTGCTTGCTCTATTTGTTAAGTATGTTGTAAATAGTCATGCTGTTCATCAACATGCTTTTTTAAGCATTCCTCTGCAGATAGCTTAATTAAAGTAGCTGAAAACCATCTAATAACAGAGCCTACCTTGAAACCAAGGAGCTGTTCCTGTTCTTGGCTTTGCAAAGTCAAGAGTTTATCATGCAGCCTCTGCAAGGAACAAATCCTTTATAAGCCTTGAATAGGATTGGTACAGCTTCTGTCAGCAACCTCCTCTGTTATGCCAAATACATTTAGTTACTATCTAGTCTTTTTTTTTTTTTTTCCCAGATGGTTTTAGGGCACATTTTATATTCAGCAACTACTGCTTGCCTTCTTTTTTCATCATACAGCTACAAATAATATGCAAACAGTCCTGATTTAACCCCAGCTAGCAACTCAGCTCCACATAGCTGCTCAATCCAGCCCAGCCCCTGTGGGACCAGGGAGATAATCACAAAGGTAAGAGAGGGAAAACTCATGGGTGGAGATAAAGACAGTTTAATAGATAGAGAAATGCAAAGCAAAACAAGGAATTCATTCACCACTTCTCATGGGTAGGCAGGTGTTCAGGCATCATCAGGAAAGCAGGACTCTACAGTGCATAACAGTAACTTGGGAAGAGAAACATCATCACACTGAATGGTCTCTTCTTCCTGCTTCTTTCCCCAGCTTTGTATTCTGAGTATGACATGATACAGTCTGGATGTCCCTTAGTCCAGCTGGAGTCAGCTGTTCTGTCTCTATCCCTTCCCAAATCCTTGTGCTGTCCCAGCCTCCTTGCTGGCAGGTTGGTGCTGAAGAGCAGAAAAGGACTTGACATTGTAAGCCCTGCTCAGTAGTAGCAAAAACATCCTTCAATTATCAATAGCATTTTCAGCACAAATCCAAAGCACAGCCCCATACCAGCTACTGTGAAGAAAATTAACTCTACCACAGCCAAAACCAGCAAATATAAACTCTGAAACAACTTACAGGGGAGTCCTCAATTGCTCCAGCAGATTTGTTCTTAGATGGGTAACACTAAATAAATCTGTATTAGAATATCTGTATTAGAATATCAAATTATGAACAAGGGACTTGCAGGTTAACTTCCCCAACCTCAGTTTAAGGACAGAAACTCTATAAAATCTACTTAAGAAAGAAATTTGTAAGTCATAAGAGATCCAAACATGCAAAGAGTACAGATATTGGAAAGCAGATGTGTGTGTCAAATCCCAAAGCACAACTTGTAGCTGGTTAGCAAACAGGTAATGCAATCCCTTTGGATGTATATTGTATTTATTAAAAAAGGAATCTTTAGATCTCTCATATTTATGACTGTGCCTGAACAAAGAATGTCTGAATTCTTTAAAACACAGAAGGTGCAGCAGTAGCAGCACTGCCTAAAGGAGTTTCTCTTTCCTTCCACCATAGCATTTGCTCTTGGTCCTGGGGCATGCCTGCCACCTCTTCAGCTGTGTCAGGGAATTCATTTGGCTGCAAAGCATTGCATCCACCTGTAATCACTTTTGTACACATGCCAGCATACTTTTTCTAGCTTACAGGCAATGTAGATCTGTTCCCTGTGGATCCAATGCAATAAATAAACTTAAAAGGAAAAAGCAATAGGGTATTACTGCTTAGAATCAGTGCCCCAATATTCTGAGTTTCAATCTCTAGAGCATGTTTTCTGCCTGCAGTTCTCAACTAAAGTTCACAGGAACAAGGGAACAGAAATCAGAAAAACATGAGCTGAGCCACAGAACTTTTCAGTTAAGAGATCATATATAAAAGCCCAAGAGTTATTGATCTGTGACACCAACACAACTGCTGAGATTAATCCTCTGAAGTCTGACTGGAGCATGCCTGGGGCTGTGAGTACCATTAGGGTGGGAATCCTACCTGCTGTCTCTTCCTTACTTGTGTGGGGTGAACTTCAGTAGTTCATTACTCTTTAGTCTGTCTCTAAGGGATTCATCAGCCAGGACAGTCTGTGTCTGCTTTCTTGGCTATTCCATAATAGGGTAAGACAGCCCATAACAGGGGCTGTGCTAGTAATAGTAACAGCAATCAAGTAGGGGAATTTATTCCTACTTAAGAACCAAAGTGGGTAAATTTTATTTAAGGAAATTAGCTGGTTTTTAATAAGTGGTCTTCAATCTTATCTGGCAGCCTGCTTTGTACCTCTGTCATAATTACAATTGAAGAGTCTCATTCTAACCCCACCACTTGTGCTGAGTTGTACCCTGCTTAGTAAGGAGGCTTGCTCAACCAAAAGGCATTTGAGAGGTAACACTGCTTATGAATCAGTGCACATACTGAAGATTATCATCTGTCAAAGGGGTAGAGAGTTCAGGCAACCTCCCATGAATGAAAAAAAGTGCAGACTTGAAAATAAGCTAGAAAAATTGCAAGCAATATTACACAGCAAATCTTAGTCAGTAGACTGAAGAGAAGCAGACAAAAGAGTTAAAATATCCAGGTCTGTATGAGACTCTAAAGGCTGTAAGAGTATTTTTATCTGGATATCAAGTAGCAGTGAGAATACTTATTTCCTGAAAGTCTATGCTTTTACTCAGACTCACTACTGCAGGAGCTAGTGGCTGTAAGAACTGGGATCAGCCAAAAAACTGGAACTCTACCTAGCGGGATGAACCAGAGAGGATGCAAAAGCCAACATCAACTAGAAGAGACAAAGATCCCACTGCTCCCAAGACAAGGTCTGTGGACAGGAAATGCCTCAGTTCCAGCCTCTTTTCTTTGAAATGACTTCTGCCTGACATGTTCATAGAAGTCAGACCCCTGGGTCGCTGAGAACAGAGTCATAGGTCCATTGTACAAACACATTTCACATATACAGTGATTCTGATGTTGAGGTCAACAGTCTAGACAGTCTTCTATAACAAGCTCCTAAAAAAATATTTCAAGATTTTTAAATTTTAAAAAAATCTACGCTCTGTTAGAGTACGAGCTAGTACAACTAACTCACCAAACTTAAAAATATGTGCAACAGATAAAAGAGAAAAAATGGAAAGAATATTTGTACAGCCCTTCCCTGACCATAGCTGACTTCTTGCTTTCACTCCTAGCGATGACTGGTTTGGGCTTGGATTTGGTGCAAGACAAGACACATAATTTAAGTGTCTACCTGCAGCTGCCATTGTATGAGTAGACTATCTAAGCTCCATTATAGCTGATGGAAATCTAGTTAATGTAATCTAATTGGGGCCTAGGGAACATTTCAGATCATAAAGGAAGACATCTAAAACAGGCCTCAGTTATACAAACAGAAACATCCATGTTTTATGTGTTTTATGTGGAAATGTGAAGGAATTTTGGTGAGAGCCAGCAGACATAACAGACCTCTAGAAGGACCATGTTCTTCTAAAGCATCAGCTGGAGGTCAGGGAGGCTCTCAGAGGATTTCAGATCTCACTGTTTTCAGTCCTTGCACCTCCTCTGTTATAAACAGTCTTGATATCACCTCCAAAACACATCTGACCTTCCATGTCCAGGAGGTTATACTTGGTCAAGTTACAACTTAAAGGATCTCTAATCTCTAGCTGAAAACACCAAAAAGAACCCTGAAGGGAGCAAACGTGTTCCAGCACAACTTTGAACCTCTCTAATTGCCTCCTACACATGAACATGGTTATTCCCAGTGACACCTGAACACGCTTAGTGCCAGTGACCTACAATTTTAGTAAAGGGTTCAAAAATTCTTCAGGAGAAGGGAAGGAACACAAATGTACTTTACCTCCAATTACAAATATGTCACCTTTTGACCCTATAACCTCTTTTTGTCTTTGGCTGGTGTTAAGAGTTTCATGAATTTGTCTAGGTAAAATCAAAGAAATTGAAATGCTAATGAGAAGACACCACTATAAAAACTGCTGTAGCACCAGACTCCTTTCTGGGCATGTTAAATTTAGCATTTTCTGACAAGGCAAAATGTAATCTTTCTCCAAGTTTGGATACAATGGGAAATTATAAAACTCAACAGCTGTGCTCAGGATCAAATAATTGGTTTTCAAAGGAAACTGGCTGGAGCCAGAAGATACCAAATCCTCCAGTAGTTCAGAGAAGATTGAACAAAATGTCTCCAAAAATAAGCAAGGATATGTTTTTAAGAAATGCAAACTAATAAGACTTTCTGTGCTCAGAGGAAGGAAGGCTGCCCAGGATGAAGGATGAGATACAAAACAGAAGGAAGGAAATGTCCTGTACTATAACAGAGAACCCTATTCCAGCCCAAAGACAGCATCCAGAGTGATCTTGTTGCATCAGTATTTGTGGAGGATCTTTAACTTTTTTGCACACCACTGTATCTCTGTCTCTATGCAGTAAATGGCAACTGTGCTTTAGAATGCATCCTTAATTCAGTTTCCAGAATATTATTGAAACGTAAAATAACACACCAGAGCCCTTTCATCCTTGATGGAATACTATGGGGTGTGCAAAATCCACTGAGAGCAAGGGAAGCAGCATTAAATTTTTGGCCTGCTGGGGGGAAAAAAGCATACTGCAGAGGGAGAGTGTTAGGTAAATTTTATCCAGGTGGTGATATTTAGCACAGCTTGAAATACTCTTTCATGCACCAGTCACAGCTGTAAATAGGAAATTAGACATTTTATGGCTTTTCAGAAGTTCATAGAGAGATCAATTTGAAACCTGAAAAGGTGGGAAAGACCTAGGTGCCAAAGTGAAAGGCAATTTATCAAAATTCATCCTACCACTGTGCCAGTTTTTATCACTATTTATGCAGCTCTTTGGAAGAATCTCCTTTCTTCTTGTCAATGTGTGTTTTGTTGCCCTTCCTCCACTGTTACACGCCCTCTGCAGAAATCTGCTGGTGGAGTCTGGGCCCTAAGGTGCCAATAGATACAGATAGCTCTGCCCAGCCCAGCACATTAACATCTCATGCATTCAGCAGACAGATCCTTTCCATATTCAATGAGTCGGACAAGCAGCAGCAGTCCCATTTGTGGAGTCAAAAAAAACCCCAAAACCAACAAAACAAAAAACAAGCCAAAGTGGAAGTCATTAAAAAATATATGTTACCTTGAAATTTAGAGGTAAACACCTCATTTAAAAGCCCACACATCTGCATGACAACATGTATAAGAAGAAGCATGACCTCCATTTTCTCTGAGATTGAGGGCGTGAGGTCATAAATAAAATTATGAGAAGCACTAGAGCCTGCTCCTGATTCAATGCATAGAAGAAGAAGAAAAAAAAAACTAATATAAATACAGCATGCTTGAGTTTTCTATCTACCTTTTTTAAGGATTAAAGGACCACCACCAAAAAGTGGCCAGCAGAAGCTTTTTTTTTTTTTTAGAAGAGAGCACTGTGCTGATTAAATATTAGCTAATTAGCAGGGAATATTTACTTTGTGGCAGCTTGTTGTCTTTTAATAAGCAGAATAACACTCAGGGTTTTCCTTTAGTGGCTTAAAATTTATCTTTCATGTATTTTTAGCATTTCCATCTTGCTTAATTCCATTTTTAAATGGCATGAAATTCCCTTGAAAATGCAATCTGTCTTTATGCAGGATCTGTGTCAGCTCTCTGTAGTGTATTGATCTGAAACATGATGGGCTGCAAACCTAACTTATGGCTTTAAACCACAGAATTGTGGCGGAGTTTTTCTGGAAAGCAAAACCCAGCCATTACTCTTGGAAGTATTATTTTCCAAGTATTATACCTGGAGGAATGCAAAGCAAACACAGGGCTTTTCAGACAGGGTTGATAGGTAAACCCACTAATCAAATTCGTCTCTTAATCCACCAAACTGAAATTAAAATTGGGCTTCCAGTTCAAAACATGTAGGAAACATCACACAATAGCTTGAACTAAAGGAAAGTACAGTAATTTCCAGTATGCTGTAAAAAAAGGAGACTTAGAGGAGACCTTATCACTCTTTACAGCTATCTGAAAGGAGAGTGTAATGAGATGGGGGTCAGTCTTCTTAGCCAGGTAGCAAGCACAAGAGGAAATTAACTCAAATTGCACAATGAGAGGTTTATATTAGATATTCAGAAAGAATTTTTTACCAAAAGGATGGTAAAGCATTAGAACAGGGTGCCCAGGGAAGTGGTGGAATCACCATCCCTTGAGGCATTTGAAAGATGTGTAGATGTGGCACTTGGGGACATGGCTTAGTGTTGGACTTGGCAGTGTCACAAATACAGTTGGACTCAGTGATCTTTTCCAGCCTATTCTATGATTCCATGATTCTACTGCTCATCCTTTCTGAGGACTCTGAGCAGAGGGCCCCATCATACACCCCTCTAGACACAGACCTGGTCTCACAGCAATGAAGGCACAGCTCTTTCCCTCCCCCAGTACTGATTTGTCTGCTCAGAACCACTGACATCAAACTTGTCGGTCCATTCCAGCAAAGCTGTACAGAAAGATCTGATATTTGCTAAAACATTGAGGTGTTTCTGTCTAGACCTTCTCAGCAGCGAGCTTTCAAGGAAACACAAAATATAGGATTTACTGCATATTTCACTTTCTAGGCAGAGAACTATCAAAGTGCCTAAAAGGGAAAGAAAAGAAAGAAACAGGGTTTGTGCACAACTTCCTCCCATCCACCTGTTCCCCCAAGATACAGCTTTGACTTTCTGATTGTTTTCAATTAATGCAATGACTTCCTGGGTTTTAAGTAACACTCCATGATAGTTTGTATTCCCAGGAATCTCTTCTATTTCCCATCTTCCCTGCTGTGACTCCCACCCACCTTTCCCATATAGTCACAACCAAAATCTCCCTGGATTTTCCCACCTCATTTGTTCAGTATCTCTCAGGTAAAGAGAAACCTCACACCCACTCCTTTCATTTTATGTGGACAGAAAACAGCTGTGAACAAAAAGGCACCACAAAAACACTTTCTCTTGCATTAAACTTGCTGTTTCTGAACATCCACAGAGCTTTGAGCATCCCAAAGCCTCAGGCAGCTCACAGGGCACTGCTGTTATGACTTCCCCATTCACTCAAGCCAGAGACACCATTTGGAAATTTACATTATCCCAATTTGCTGCTGCCTTTGATTGATGGTCACTTTCTGTGCCAAAGGTGCAAGAGTCAGGCAGATCTGATTACCTAAGTAAGGGCCAAAACCCAGCTAATTCAGGTTTGCCTTAACCTCAGTTATCATTAGGTTTTGTCAGTCTTTTAACATAGAAAAACTTTTATTCCTGCAAGGACTGCCTCTGTATGATTATCATGTGAATTCCATGTTTTTTTCTCTGACTTGCACTCAGATTTCTTAACTTGGCGGGCCAAGAAAATGACAAAAGGTTCTGCTTTTGGTTTGGAGATAAATAAATGGCTATTTATGAAGTTGGCAATTGTGTTGCATATATGTGTATATATACATATATATATGTGTGTGTGTATATACACAATGCCTGTTTCAAAGGATGCTGTATCACCTGTATATTAAACATGTTCAGTGAGATTCTGTAATAACAGAGTCCTTTGTGCTATCTCTAGATTTCCTATGTTGGGTTTTTTTCTCCCATAGTTATATATGCAACCTGATTTAATAATTATAAAGGAAAATAACATGGTAGGGGATGGCAAAATACTTGTTCTTGACAACGCTATCAAAATGAAGGAGGTCTGGTTTTTTATTTCAGTGAAAATGTCAAGGAAAAAATGTTGTAAGGTTATTTGGTGCAGGTTTTTAACAATTGCAAGGTCTATAGTTTAAAATGTGTAATTCAACCCAATATATAAAATCTGTCTGGGGGTCCTTTTTTAAATTATGTGTAAAAAATAAATTTAAGCCCAGAAGGACACATTAGAACAAAGGTAAATCAAAATTGGTAGTCAATTTCTAAACTGTCCATCTAGATGAATGATTTTATCAACTCAAAAGATTAACACACCCACATTCCTTCTAGAGAATGAAGTGAGTTAAATTAATTGTGAATATTTTTAAGTATGAGCTACAAAATAACTGATTTTTATCTAATGCACATAATGTTCTGCCTACAAAATTCTCCTCCCTCCACCTCCATTTTATAGTCATCCACAGAGGATATGAAGAAAGTTGTGATACATTTACATTATTCTGATTAAAAAAAAAAAGAAGGGGGGAAGAAATGAAGAAAGAAGGAAGCATTATAAAAGGTTTAGTTTTATATATATAAGCCTTGTTTTAACACACATACCACTGTAAAAAAATTGCCCTGGGATTTATGGATCAAAATTAAAAAATCAAAATTAAAAATTAAGACATAGGTTAGAAAACAATCACAGTGATATTTCCATTTATTTCTCTTCCCCTTTCTTCCTCCCATCTCGTATCCTCTGTTGTTGAAGAGAACAGATGGTTAAGTAATCAACTAGATGTGAAAATATAGAGTGATGTTGCTTCACACATCTGATAACAGCAAAGACCCATTTTTCCATCTCTTGGAAAAAAAGAGATGTGATAGGATTTTTAAATTAGATTCATCTTGTTAGGAGAAAATCTACTTTCTATACATAAGTAACTGAAATTGACCTAATTCATGAATTATGCTAATTCTATTCTACCAACTAAATTTACATGCCTGTAAATGTGTAGAGTGTTAAGATACATCCATCATCTGGACCTTCCCTGCCACAAAGATTGTGTCATCTCCTGTAAACAGATGAAGAAAGGACTGCTGACAACTAATTGGAGTGCCCAGGCTGAAGTGCCTCGGAGAAGGTTTCTATGCCTATTTGTCACTTTAGCTGTGAAAGTACAAAATTTAGAACCACAAAATCACCAGTGCCAAACCCAGAGGGACATCTGTGACTGTAGAAATGTCTTGGGTGACCACATTTCAGCTCCTGGGTTTGCAATTATCCCCAAAGCTATGAAACCTACAAGCTGCTCAGTGCCTGATGGTGGGCAGGATTCGTCTCTTCTTCACTCATTTACCTCCCTGAGCCCAGGGAAAGAGCCACTGCTTGTGCTAGGGGTTGTTCAGACATAAAATCTGACGCTATTTCTTTTTTCTGTCATAAAATAGATGAAACCATGAAGTAAGGCTGTCTGCCTGTTGATCTAGTATTTTTCCTAGGAGACATTAATTTTTGGGCAGTAATCTGAGAAATAACTCAGGTGCTACAGGAGAAATAGAGGGGGCTGGTACCCCTTTGATCCATTGCTTGTCATAAGGAGCTCTCTGCTGCAACATGGCTGGGGGCTTTATAACCTCTTTTTCTGAGAGGAATATAAGCCACTTGTATAACAAAAGAGTTGTCTAGCATTCAAATGAAATAGCAAAAAAGTGCAGTATGTTCTATTTAAAATTAATTACAAAGGGATAAATTCAATTTTTTTTTTTGTGATTTCCTTGAGAATCTACGGTTCCCACTTTCTGAGGAAGCTTCCAATCATGACATATCCATGAAAGAGTAACATCTGCTAGCTCCGTCAGTAGTGGTTAACAGTTCAATGATTTGACTCTATGATCTTGGAGGTCTTTTCCAACCTTAAAGATTCTATGACTCTATAAATTTCAAGAGAAAATTATTACTCAGTTGTTTCTAACTATCTGTTTCTCTCTTGGTCATTTGTTTTCTGTCTGGCAGGTTCTGTATCTCAACCTTTTGTTTGATTGATTCCCATTCACTTTCTCCATGTATAAACAGAATATTTTTTTATACAGCAAATGGCAGTTCAGCATTTCCCACCGATGCTACCACCATGTCCTTCACACACATGTGATGGTCCCTAAGAGTTTCAGTTGGTAGCCAAAGCTGTGGCACAGCTCCCTCACACATGGCTCTCTTTTTCTCTATTGTCTGCTCTTGACAGCTTGTCAATGGCTCACCCTGTCAAGGGAGACATCACTTCAAAGCACTTTGTTTGCTTGAAGGGAAAATAATGTTGACATGATCAGAAGTAAAACAATAGGCACAGAGGCTGCCAAGGAATTTCCACATGCTCATACACACATGCACTTTGTTGTCATTCAGACTCTTTACTTTTCTGGAGTATGTCAAGGGGTTTTTTTTAACATAATATAAAAAAAATTGCTCCAGGCAAAGAATAGGCACAGCAATAACGAGAACTGGCAAGTGGTGATGGCAAAAGGCAACACACTGCACGTCTTCATGAGAACATTTCTTTACCTCATCGTTCAAACTGGGAGAGTGTAAGCTGAAGGGCAAGGCAGAAGCACATATGTTTTAAATAAAGTATTTTGCATGAGCCAGAGTAGGGTATGCAGATTCAGAATTTCCTAGAGAGAAGGAAGAGTCATATACAGTGTGGATTTGATGTGTGGGTTTTCGGCCTGACATTTATCTTTTCTATTCTGTTGGTTTCTCAAAACGACATATGCAAACCCACAAGTTTTTTAAACAGAGGACAAACATACATACACAAAAACAGGATGCCATTTATCAAAATTCTAAATATCATAAGCTTTAAGGGAGACTTGTGATTTGAGGGAACACAAATCCTGTGGTTGAACTTCTTGTGGTGCTTTGACAAGTGTCCTTACTCCGTGCAATCTATTCTAAATTTGTTTTCAATAAAATAAGAGGAGAAATGTGACTGACCTGACCTGTTGGCAGTTTGCAGTGGAACATGGATTAATGGAATCAATACTTTTGTGAATGTATCTGTTTTTTTCTCCCAAGAAGCTACCACAGATTATTGATCTAACTGCCTTCTTCCCTAAATGGGTACAGAATAGATTTTACTTCCAATCCTCCAGCTGAGAGATGGAGAGGAGAAATATAACCCAATATGTAAACTCAGTAAGATATGGAAAGATAGTTCAATGGTCTGTCAGTACAAAGGTTTTTTTTTTGTGATAAGGGAGTTCAGGAAAATGTGGAAAATGGAAGATAAAGCATATGAATATCCTTACATATTAAATTGACATAATATCCACTTGAAAATTCAGTAAGCCGTATATTCTCTATGGTTTTTGATCTAGAAGCTATAAAAACTAGTCCAGAAAACTTGCTGAGTATGTATACTTAATTAATATGGTTTATATGGACCTAAATATGTCGATATTCTCATCTCTGATAAATAGGAGGCAAGAGCAACAGACACAAAATACATTAATTTTAGGATGTGTTATTTTACCACATTGATGTTTGTTTTTCTCCTGCACGGCTGAGGGGAGCTGTGCAAGGAACATCCTCTTATGAACATTTTGTACAAAGCTGTATAGCTTCAGAAACAGTTTAACTTGTTCAGTGAGCACTAATACCTATAGATTATCTTTAAATCTGTAAAATTTGGCCAGGGATGTCAAGGACAGCAAGGAAAGATACACTGTTGATTAAAGGAAAACTAAGGAAAATGTAGGCCCTCTCCAGAAGGAAAGGGAAGTCTTGGTTATTTGGGATACAGAGAAGACTGAGGTGTTCAATGACTTTTTTGCCTCAGTGTTCACTGGCAAGTCCTCCAGCCACACTGCCCAAGTTGCAGAAGGCCAAGGCAGGGACTGAGAAAATTAGGAACCAACTGCTGTAGAAGATCACCACAAAGATGTCCAAAGGGCTGGATCCTCTCCAACAACCACAGGTTGAGAGAATTGTTTTGCCAAGAGAAGAGAAAGGTCCAGGAAGACCTTAGAGCAGCCTTCCAGTTTCTGAAAGGAGCTCACCAGAAATCTGGTGAAGGTCTTTTCACAAGTCCACGTAGCGACAGGACAAGGGTGGTGGCTTTAGACTGAAATAGAGTTGATTTAGATTTGATCTTTGGAAGGAATTCTTTACTGCGAGGGTGGTGAAGCACTGAAGCAGGCTGCCCATGTACTAGTTAACGCCCTTGAAAAACAGCATATTTAGGTGAAGTGCACAAATTACAGTCCTCATTTCTCACAGCTCCTGATAAACAAATCAGATTTTCTGCATCATAGAATCAGAATCATTTAGATTGGGAAAAAAAATCTTTAAGATCACTGAGTCCAACCATTAACCCAGCACTGCCAAGTCAGGTAAATCCAACTCCCATTTTCACCTCCTCTTCAATATCCAGGAACAGAAGATAAAAGAGAGGTTGCTGTCTGGTTGTCCACTGATAAATAGAAGTCACTGGAAGTCATAACAATAAAGCTTTGTGCTGCACACAACCCATCCCTTCCCTTGCCAGCAGCTCCTGATGCTCTAAGTAGTTCATGCTGCTTTGAACCTCAGTGGCTGGAGGTTCATGTGGCCCTTAAAGCAAAGGGCAACCTTATGCCCCAGCTCACATTTTGTGTAACTCTCTGTACTCAGAGGGGATGCCCAGGGCAGGAGCCAGCAGCAAACAGCAGCAGGGTGCAAAGAGAAAATAAATATGACAAGCACTGGATGAACTGGAACTTAATGCCCTTTAGAGCATCTCATTTTCCTACTGTCAACCCCAAACCAATTAAAGCAGCAGCAATACAGAGCATCACTTGTGCCCAGTAACACTCTGAGGCACAACACAACTGTTTCTCCTGGAGCCTGTGCATTAAGACTCTGTGATCTGTTTTTATTTTTCTCAGGAAGATTGAGAGAGTGCAGCCATTACAGTTTAACCCCAGGCATCAACCAAGCCTCACACAGCCCCTTGCTCCCTCTCCCACCAGAGGACTGGAGAGAGAATTGAAGGGCAAAAGACAAAGAGCTCATGAGCTGACATAAAGACAATTTAATAGGGAAAGCAAAAGCTGTGAACACAAGGAAACCAAAACAAGGAATTAAGTCCCCTCTTCCCATGGACAGGCAGGTGTTCAGCCATCTCCAGGTGAGCAGGGCCCATAGTGGTGAGCTGGGAAGACAAACACCACCACTCCAAATGTCCCCCCACTCCCTCCTTCTTTCCCCCACTTTTTGTAGTGAGCACAATGTCAGGTGGTCTGGAAAAGCCCTCTGGTCAGTTTGGGTCACCTGTCCTGGCTCTCTCCTCAAAACTTCCCATGCACCCCCAGCCCCTTCACCAGCATGGCAGGACAAAAAGCTGAAAAGCTCTTGGCACCAGTGACAAATTATTTTCTGTGAACCTCTCAGGCTAGATTAAATGTCCTAAGTTTTTTTTTTTCTTATTTATAATCAGGATTTCGCTTGCTGCCACTTTTGACACGTGCCTCTTGATCCTTTCTTCATGCACTCAGAGTGCATGGCACCATCTTAGGGTTCTTCAAACTTATGTTGTGGGAATCTGCACTTACCTGCCTGTTAGTTTTCTGTTCTCCAGGAAGCCTAACCTCAACAGACAGAGCAGGCAAATGAAGGATCCTTGGTCCAATTCATCTGACATATCTGTAGTGCAAGCGTCTAATTGTTTTCATGGATGAAAACTGGAGCCTGGGTTGATCCATTTATACATAGATGTCTGCACCAGGCTTATCTAAAGTTAGGTGAAATGAGTCCCACCCATTGCAGAGAGCAAATGGTCTGGATAGTATACAGAAGAAATGCAAAAAATTAGGTGCCAATCTCATTTCAAAAGATGTGAAGTGGGGTTAGTCCCATCTTGCTCCAAAAGGTTTCAATGCATATGTCTAAATTAGAGCTGGTTTTCTGGACTCCTTTACACTCAGTGGACACAATAGACATTTCTAAAGTGTAATTTGTTGTGCCTATTTCAGCTGTCAAGGGAAGATGAGAACAGTGACTCTCCATTAGTTGACAAAAAATGAATCCAGACAACTATCACAGGCGTGTCTGTGGACAATCTATGTACCTAAAATTAAGACAAATTAATAATGTTGCATTCATCTGCGTCATATTATTCCCAGCATTCAGAGTTTTATTGTTATTAATTCCAGTGTTTTGAATAAACATAGTCCTAAAAATTCCAGCACTGAGGTATCCCATGGTATATATGTCTCTGATTCAAACCTCAGTGAAGACACTGACAGCCTCTGGAAGGGCACACGTGGGGTTTGGCTTCTAAAGGTTGTAGAAGTAATTGAATGGTTTGCAACCAAGTGCATCCCTGTACGAGGTGCAATTCATTACAGCCATATTAACATTCTGCAAAGACTCAGACAAAGTGACCTGGAGGGTTTTTGTCTTCAGGCCTTATTACAATACAAATAAGCAGGTGTATCAGTTAGACAATTCCACAAGTAGGCCTCTTCATTCAACATGCTGATAATGATGTATTAGCCTTCATCTGTGCCTGCAATAAGTGATGCCACAGGCAACATATGTTAACAAAAAAACCCAAGCAGATACACACCAAATCTTTGGAGCAGACTAGATTTAATTCAGACTATTGGGAAGAAAAGAGAAGGGAAAAAAAAAAGCAGAGATTGTAAACAAACAGGCAGAGAATATTTACTGAGACTGTGAACAGAAAAATGGAGGAAATTCAGGGATCCATTTCCCTGTGTAAGGGCTATTTGCATCCTTGTTTTCCTCTGCAAGCACAGTCATTTCATTCTTACTGCCATGGGCAGAGACTAAATTCTCCACATGAAATGGATATGATAATGCAGCTAAATGATTCACAGATAAGAGTGAGCTAAATTTTAGACATCTTAGTGTATAGGCAGAACTCTAGGACAGATCTAACAGAGCAGTACACACATGGCTGCAGATTCTATAAAACAAGTGGCCAAAACACACCTTAAGCAGCTCAAAGTCTGGCAACTTTGCATGGGCAGCATGTCAGTTTGTACCTTAATTTCCCAAAATAGGAGTTTAAGAGTACTGGTAGATTTTCAGTCTGAATCTGGAACCTTTGTTTCTCTAAAGTATGTCTTTTAGAGTACCTGTCAATCCCTACTCTGAAATATCCAACATCTCTGACCTTCTGGCACATGTGCCTGTAAACTGAGGTCAAAACTGATGCAGGGATTGTAACCAGCTTATAAAAACGTGGGATCCACTGAGAAGAAGGGGATGATGCAACGAGCTGAGTGATTGGAAGACATGTTTTTTCTTCATATGTGTATAGTCCCTCTAAAGGAAAGATTTGGCCTTTCTGTGCCTCAGTCTGTCATGTTTAACTACTGCTAATAATCTGAAGGCCTGTTCTGTACTTTGTGACTGCAATTGACAACATACAAATACCTCCTCTAGATGGTACCACTTTGCACATGGGAAGGTGTAGCAAGGGCAAACTAAACATGGAGAAACATAGGAAGGGCATCAGATTTATTTTTCTTACAAATGTGAATTAGTCAGAAAGGATCTGTTCACCTGCTTTGGAAAGAACAACATTTTAAGGGAAAAATAAGGTCTCAGAACAGTCTTATGATTAAGGCATTAGATGAGTATATCTAAAGGCTGAAATATGACTGCTTAAGCCTTAGATACGTTGAGGTCAAAACCACAAGACTCCTGTTTTTTTCTGGACTAAAACTTCGCTTCACTTCCATTAGACTTGTTTCGGTCGCAGACATTTAACATGCAATAATAAAGAGTGAAATATTTTTGCAGGGAATTGTTGGATAATATTACCTTCCTACATTTCCTCAGAACTTTGGAATTCAAGGGGCGAAATGGAGCTAGAAGAAAAGGACTGTAATTTTAAGATAATAAAATGATTTTTTCATTTGTTACGTTCTAAATCTTTTACTGTATTAACTGCAGTACATTTTGGGCAAAGACTAATCTTGAAGTACATACTCAATCACATTTATTTCTGTTCAGCAAGAAAGAAGGAAAATTAATAGTTATGACAGGTGCTAGTTTGCTCACACGGGTGTAGATCCACTATCATGCTGTTGAAGAGCACGTTGTGCAGCCTTGCAAAGGCAGTGATTTCCAAAAGCCCTAATCACCCTTAAACACTCTCACAGCTCTTTTCTTCACTGAGATATGGTAGCCTTGTAACTCAATGCATTTCTCCAGCCAGTGTGTCTATAAATTACTGTGATAATGTACCAGATATGCTGCCGTCACAGTTCATCACTTCTTATTATGTACAGCATCACCTACTGAGTTGATGGGTTTATAATCAAATCTCTTGTACACAGCTTGTTTTTGGCAAGATAAAAAAAAAAATTGCAAATTTTACACCTGAGCCACATGTTTATGGGTGTAATCTGTGTCCTTATTTTTCTCTGACTGTTCTTTAAGTTAATTATTGACTACTTCTGCTAACCCTTATTAAACAAAGAGCTGTGGGTGGCCTGAAGACTGATTTAAATGAGGCAAGAACAAAAGATGAGTATGACTCATAGATTGTCAGTGTTCATCCTTCACACTTGCAGTCTTTAGTCTGATGAGTCTTTCAAACATCTACTTCAAGTCCTTCTCACCCCTGTTGCCTTCACAGCCATCAGACCACAAAGGATTAAATGATACCAAACACTGTATTCCAAAACTGGAAAAAAGCCTAAGAAATCTATGGTGATTCTGATTCAAAGACAATAGAGGATATAACCATGTAGAATTATTGTGGAATAAAAATATGTCCTCAGAAAACTCATAAACATATCTAGGGAAACATTTCACCTTGTTCACTAAGCATCCATTGGTGCTATGAGAGGCAAATTATTATGAGACTTGTGTTATATCTCTTATGCTATTATAATCAACATTTTATACTCCTGCAACAGCAACACCAACCATTTGTAGGGTGAACTGAGATCCCCCTACAAATAAATGCAAGAAAACCACTAGACAGTCTGTTGGTGGGAAAATCCAGTGAGGAACGAGGTTGCTGTGAGCTAATCTCGCTGACAGTGATTATGGGACACTTCTCATTTGCACTAAAAGCAGGAGGACTCTTCACTCAGTGTCTTGTCATCAGCTTTGTCACTCATCTTCTTTCTAATGGAGGAATGGAAAAATTAATGGCAGTCACATTATTCACAAGACAGAAAATATATTCTTGGCCTTGGGAGACAAACAGAAGTAATTTGGATTTACCATGTAAATCACAGTTATGCATCCTTTCATATCCTCCTGCCTGCATTTTGGGAAATATTAACAAATTAAAAATCCATAACTTCCTCTCAGAGACTTCAGTTCTTCATTCTGGGTTCACCTCTCTCCTATAATTTTCCCCCATAATTTTAAGTAGCATCATGTTGGAATAATGCAGAATTCAGATCTTATCTGTCTTATTTGGGAAGCTATTTCACTAGTGATGCCAGTTAATTTTTGGTGCAAATATATCTGTGATGTTTGTCTATATGATTTTCTACCAGAATCATCATCTAACATAAATATTTCTACTTTATTGCTACTGTTAAATGTTTTCTTCTCATGCCAAAATCTAGTTACTTACATGAAGTAATTAATTTCCCTCTCACATAATTAAATAAGCCAAGCTCTGCTGATTAATCTTTTAAAGTGTGTTTTGTATTTCCTCAATCATTCAAAGAGACTTTGATAGACTCTGTTTGATATGTGATTTACATACATGGTTTTACATCAAGCCATCTTAAAGTTTATGCACTGGACTTAAAATCTTACTTCTTGTTGTAAAAAAAATGCTCTAATTTGATACATTCAATAGCTGTATTATATCTTTGCATGACCTTAAGCACCCTAATTCATACTTGTCTCAAGAGCAACAGGAATCCTAAGGACATCTAATTTCTTTTGTTTCTACCCAACCAGTACAGAACAAATAATTCAATGAATTTCTAAACTAAAGACCTTGTACTATACATACTTGGTATTTTTGTGTTCAAAAAAAAATCTTTCCTTGTGTGGTGATCTCTCCATTGCCAGTAGCTTCCAATTATGTATAGATTTCACAGCTAACTCCCATACCAAGGAGTAAAAACATGCTCTGCTGTGTACACTCAGTAGGTCTAAAGGTAGCCATGGAGGAATAAAACTAATAACAACTCTCCACCCCCATCTTATTCACACATCCTTCAGAGTATTTGTTCAGTTTTAATTATTTTCAAATTATGTCGCATATATGTCCTGAATCTTAAAAAACAGAGTTAAACCAAAACAGAGTTCCTGCAATTTTACTTCCATGTTATCAGCTTTACTTTTATGTGGCTCTTCAGTATGTAAGGCAAAAAAGAACACATTAACTCATATATTTATTTCTGATTGGCATCCCAGCATTCAGGAATGAAGGTATCAGTATAATACCATAAAGATTGTGTGCTATTTATGTGCTAAATATGCTGCAAAGTACCAGTCCAAAGCAAAGGTACCCACACAGAAATACTGTGTTTTTCTATTTGCCTGTGCTGTTACATTGCAGGTATTGCAAAGAAAAGTCTGACAAATTTAAGGTTATCTTTCACTACAGGGTATTTGTTAGTAGCTGCTTGAGGATCCACAAGGAGAAAAATTATTGCTACATCAAAACTTAATATGCACCATTCCCCACAGGTTAGAAAAGTCCTTGTCTTTGGTTTGGATTTATTTTTTTGAGCTGTAAATAACTTAATCACTTCATTTTTTTAATCTGTCTTACTGATATATTATAGCCAATTTTCCTTAATAAAATGTATTTATCAGACCAGGCCTTGTAGGAGAGAAAAATGATACAATAACTTAGAGCAAGAGATTCAAAATGCATAGTTTGATTAAATTCTCATCAAAATCCCTGGGAGTTCATTAGAGTTTAAGAACCTGACTTCTTTAAATATAAAGTTCTTGTTAGCTGGCTAGCTAATCTTTTCACATTGGGCCTGCAGTTTCATGACTACTTTAACCCATTGCATGGATGGGCTCCTGGAAAAAGGAGTGGGTCTTCCTCTCCTCCCCTTCTCAGCTGTGTGTTCCCAGAGTTTCCCACAAGGCCATCTGATTAAAGACACTCACAAATCCACAAAAGTGGGTTTGTTTTCAGCCACACTTCCAACACCCCAGTCTGACTAGCCAAACACATGTCCTGACTTTACGAAAGGGGGTGAGACCCAGGGGAAAAAAGGAAAACTGCTTCCGTCAGCAGTGGTACAAATCAGCTGCACTGAATATGAAATTTAGCCCACCCTTACATCAAACTGCCATATGGTATTGTCATTTGCAATTTATCATATTGCCTTTTAATTAATATAGGCATTACATCTATCTATCATCATCTATCTAATGCAGGCATCTATCTTACACTGGAATCTATTTAGGTTTGTTTATTTCAGACTATGTTAAAGGCAGACATCAGCTGCAGGGAACTGATGCTGCAGACAAGAAGGAAAAAATCAAATGTCCCCTTTTGCATTGAAAATTGAGGATCTACTGCCTAAAGCACTGGTTGGGTTGCCAGTGCTTCAGTGGCCGCCAAAGGCTGTGAGCCAAAGGGATTCTCCCTGAGGACTGATTGTAAATGGTAGAGCTGAGCTCTGGATCATCTGCTTTGAAGTACTTATATGTCAGAAGCAAGACAGAAAACAGAAATCTCAGAGAACTCAGGGAACAAGAAAGTCACTCTGAACATCTAAATATGCAGCAAGGAAATCCCATTTCTAAAATAATTTCACTTATCTAGGGAGCAAATTGGAATTGACCTAAAAAGTCTCAGATATTGCTTTAGAAAGATCAAATCTTAACTGTTTACTTCTTATACTGAGCTCATATATCCCTTTCTTTCTTACTGGCCTATATGTCTCATCTGGTCTTCATCTGAGCTCATTTGCTGAGCCTGGATTCTCACTCTTAAATTCTGTACAAATTGCTCTCAGCTGCTTATTGTAAACAGAACTGGTCAATAATGCACCCACTGCTTCCACCCTTCTCCCTTCTGGCTGCCCCTTCTCATGATCTGACAAGGAGTAGCCACTATTTAAAAGTCCCTAGATCCCAATTTTTTGATCAGTTTTCTTTTCTTCATGGAAAGAGGTTTGTGCTAGGATGTCAAACCAAGGAGCACCTACCCCAATCTCTCATCTGCAGTAATTAAATGGTTTATTCCCTATGAGCTAATCTTCCTGATGTTTTCATTTTGCAGCATTTCAGTTCTGTGTCTTATTTGAATACAGCTTAGGGCAGTATTTAAAAAAAATCTTTGTGGAGGAGTTTAAGGTTTAGGTTTTGTTGCCTTTTTTGGGTTTTTTTGGGGTTTTTTTGTTTGTTTTTGTTTTTTTTTTTTTTGGTGAAACCAGTATATTTCTTTACCTTTATTAGTTTGCATTCTTTGGATTTAAACTGTTTCACAGTGTTTATCAAAAGTCTGCACACTGCTTTCCTTTCAAAGTCTTTTATTCTCACAGTTCTATAGCAAGCAGCATAATGACTCTGCCACAGCAACACTTCAGTTGCATGACCCTACGAAAATAAAGATATATTTTCATTAATTGCAGAGATTTTACAATTCTTCTTCAGTAGAACTATCTTTACTATTTTGTCACCTCTGAAAAGGAAAAAAAAAATCAACATCATATTCTGGAGCTATTCACTGAGTAGTTTCAAAGGCTCACTTTCCTTTGGACAGTAAGGGAGGTTTCTGGATGAGGAGTACAGTCATGCTAAATTACTGCCATAGACCAAAGAGAGAAGAGAGGGGCACATTCCCACAGAGTATTTCAGAGCTCCCTCTCTTTGACTTGAGAAGTCTGAATCTCTCTGTCTGAAAAAAAATAATAGAATACCAAGAAACACCATGCAGAACCATACCACCAACTTTGCAGAGAGGGGGCTGGAATACTCAGGAGGAAACTGAACAGACTCTCAGCTTCCTCTCTAGGATGATAGAGACTGACTTCATAAGACATATAGTTTAATTCCACCCTACTCATAATTAAAGACACTTCATAAAAACATAAATTCACCCATAGAGATCACCCAAATTAGTTTGCAGGAATGTTTCATACTTATTTTAGCAAGATTGATATATTCATATATTTTATATAGACTGGAAATTTCTGTCTTACATGCACATTAAACATAAGACACCAATAAAATTATCTTTACATGAATGCTAGCCAAACATTCAGTGGAACAAGGACTGAACACCACTGAACCAGCAAATATGACAGTCCTTGCGTATTTTTAGAGATCCCTAATAATCCCTTCACAGATGGAAAAATGTAGTTTTAAAATAGCTCTGTTGCTTGGGCAAGCAAGTAACATCAGTAGAGAACAGATGAGTCTACATTTTGCACCTTATGCATTTTTTGCCAAATTCACTATTTAATTTAAAGATTTATTAAGGTTGAAATGAATATTTATTCAAATGAAATGAAGGGAGAAGCAAAGTCCTAGAGAAATTAAATGACAAAATTTCCTTTGAGTTACAAGAAGTCAGAATATCATTACTCAACAGATTCTGTTCCTTGAACATTTGCTGTTTCCACTTTTTTCTATTACTTAAGTGACACAGGGAGTGACAACTGTTCTTTGTTCCCCTTCTCTCCAAGTGCTACTGAAGTGGACTAGATGATTGAATCAACTATCCACTAGAAATTCTATCCTGGTCCTGAAACAGCTTAAAAGGGGGATTTAAGGACCAAAAATGTTTCACTGAATAATACCCAATCAATTCTAGTTCTTACATCTGACAAGGGTTCAATTTGACTAAAAGCACAGGGGCCAGTCACACAGGATGGCTTCAAGACTACACAAAGGGACTTGAGTGCCACACAGAGCAATGGAATTGTCATCTGGACCCCATATTTTCCTGTACTATTACTACAGACATGCTTTGCAACATGAAACATGTTCTGTTTATGTTTCCATTCTAGTGTGATCAAAATTTATCTTGCTTTGAGCTAAAGACTGGACCAGATGTCCTCCAGAGGTTTCTTCCAACATACATTATCCTATTATTCCCTGTACACCATTGCTTTTTGTTGTTAATCTTTCCTTGTAGTCAAATACAAAAATTGTTTATATATTTATTAGATTAATAGTAATTATACTAAAATGGAGCAATAGCAACTCTGTAATTTCCTTTGTACCCTATTCTTGATCCAGCAGGAGAACCCTGTAACAAACTTGAAGCCAACAAAATCATTCCAGATTTTCTAAGTCTGCTTACACTGAAAGTGTTCAGCAGATCATTTACAGCAAATAAGTGATGTTTTAGATATTCAGAAAATGTCTCATTTTGTCATTTTATGCTTAATGCCTTTAAAGAATGAAACAAGGATTTGTATTTCTGGTCCCTTCCTATCTATCTATCTGGATTTTTTAAGCTCTTTCTTTGCAGACTGCATTATTTCAAAAATGGTATAAGAATGTGAGACTTCAGAAACAAAGATGCCATTTACTTTTCATCTTTTGTGCAGCATGGTCTCCAAACAAACTCCCAGCTTGCTGACCTTTGTCAGGAAACTATCATAAATTGTCAAGATAGTAAAATCCCAGAAGTCTTTATGTTGATATCAGCCTCACAGCCACATCACTATTCCCTTTGTTACTGAGTCAACCTGACACCTTTACCTTTACCTCAGCTGCTCACATGGGAGAACAACATTTAGCCAAGGAAAAAATATGTCAGTTGATTATTTTTATGTTTCCATTCAAAACATATAAAGTTTGAGTTCATGACAGCTACTAAAACCAAATTCTACATGGGGTCTGAAGAGTAAAGGAGATTTTACTTATTGCCATAGGTGTGCAAAGCTCCATCAGGGAAACACAGAGAGATGATCTGGGTCATTGTGGTCTTCAATGTCTTCAAGAGGGGAACCAAAGGGGCAGGTTCTGATCTTTTCTCTCTTGTAACAGTGACAGGACTGGAGAAAAAAAAGCATGAAACTGAGTAGGGGAGGTTTAGTTAGGAAAAATTTCCTCACCCACCCAGAGGGTGGCTGAGCACTGTAACTGGCTCCCCAGTGAAGTGCTCACAGAGGATTTGGACAGTGTTCCCAGGCACATGGTGAGACTCCTGGGCTGTCTCGTACAGGACCAGTAGTTGGACTTGATGACCCTGATGGGGCTGTTCCAACTCAGGGTGTTCTATGATTTTATGATGTCTGAAGTTATCTTGTTTACTTTTCATGCTTCATTATTCATTAGCATTTGTACTCTGTTAATCCCTAGATGTTTCAGTTATGCACCAGAATAAACTGCACATACACAGACATTTCTACATTCAGAAATGTAAGAAGGTTCCTACTCTAGAGAAGTCAGAGCTTGAAGAGCTGGATGTTTACCAGGGAAATCCTTCCCTTTTATCCTCACTGATACAGCAGGGAGCAATGCAATATGGGGAGAAAGTATTTATCCCTTACCAGTTTCCACAGCAGCAGCCACACAGCTGTACAGTGTCACATTCAAGCTCACATGCCTTTTGAGAAAAGGTCCTTTGCCTGTAGTTATTTTGTAGTCATTTCTCTATATGTGTATTTGGATAGTTATATATGTATATATGATGCACATTTCAATGTACTTCGGTACTAAGTCAGAATTAGATAATCAGACTTGAATTTAATAAGGCATAAAAATTATACTGATAGCTCTTACTCCTACAAGGACTCACACCTCTTGTATTAACTGTTCACTTTTAACAGTACATGACTTAGATGATTTATATGAGTTCATATGTTATGTTATCCTGGCAGGTCTACATAAATGGAAAAGAATTTCTGCTGGACTGGAACAGCAGGAAATTTCTAGGAAGTCAGAGGATACAGCATTATGGCTATGAAATCATATTCAGTCCCTGCATACAATAAAATTCTTAAACTTGTCCTATGAGCATTAATATAATAATAATAATGCCAATCTTCAATAAGACTGAAATAATGGTAGACTAGCCTCTGACTTATAATGCTTCATTGCTTGAGTAATCATCTTCTTAACTTTTGGGTAACCTCTCATTGCACATAATAGGAACATTGCTTTGAAAGATTTAAGCAAGCATAGCATATTACAGAAGGAATATTTAAATTTTCAAACACTCTTCACACGCATTTCGTGCTGTCACAGACAATAGAGCCTGAATTCACAACTCACTGCCACTTCAGCTCAATCCTATAGCCAGTCTCCCAAATTAATCAGAGCTACTCTGTTTAAAAGTAGCAAAAAGTTATTAATTAGAATCACTTGCTGTCAAACAAAAGAGACCTCCTCTACAGAGGGAAAGAATGGAAAAGCAACAGGAGGAAAAACAAATCCTGATTACACAAAAGAAGGGGGGATCTGTCCCACTAGGAAACATTAACAAGAGCAACAGAACTGAATAAGCTAGATAAGGCTGATTACAAGTGTTGGTTCAGGCTTTGCTTGATGAACTGCATCCAAAGCAGTTTCTCTGAGGTCTGATAATGTTTGAAGGCAGTCTGGAGGCTCCAGTACAATATGAAGCTTTCTGTCACTCCTGGCCATCACCTCTCATATACCATCATAAAAGGTTAACTTTGTGATGACTTTCGCCACCTCAGCCAAAGAGAAAATTAACCAATTCAAAAAACGTCAGTAGGGACAGACACACAAGCAAAGCAAAATCAACTAGGTCCAATTATTTGAGAAAACCTGGCTTCTTGTGTACCTGTGAAAGACAAAAAGGACTTAAAATAATGTCAAATATTTTAGATTTTGTCACCCCTCTTTTTCCCACTAATTTATGCCTGTACCATTAGCAGTCCTAGCCCCCACCTTTTCTCCAGACCTCCTCTCCAGTCACCTTTTGGACTCTCCACAATGCCTACATTCCACAAAAAGCAGTCAAGCCTGTCCACCCATTTCCTCTCCCCACAAAATAATTCCAGTTTTGCAATCATTTAACCTCTCTCTATTCCCATTCTAACTAGCCTATTCTATAAACTGCAAAGGAAAGAAGAGGAAAGGAGCCAAATCAGGACAGATTTTCCCGGAAGATTCTCCCACCCATTTATAAAACAAACTCAGCTCTGTCAGAGATGAAATCCATATAAATTTTTCTCCTCCCTTTCATAATCTGAGTTAGATACTGATTGTGATGCACAAAGGTGAATATTTTGCTTCTCTGGTAGCCCTGAAAGGCAGTATACTTGACTTTAATCTGAAATTCCTGTAGAGCATCACGTCTTTCTCCCGGGGAAGCACACTGTCCTTTGGAATGTGACTCATTGCTCGTTGACACCAGCAGTGCTTTGCCCAGCTGCTCTGAGATGTTTTGTTTTGAATCCCAGTCATGCAGAAGACAAGACCTGGTGAAGTCAGACCTCAGAGAGACCACAAAGGACATAGCAATAATACCACTGGTCTGGGGTTCTATGGTTTTTTTTGACTGCAGATCACATAACATGTCTGATTTGTCTTTAACTGAAAAAGAACAGCTTGTCATGGAAGAAGGGTGCAACTAAGCTGCCTGAGTTTTTATTCTGCTTTTCACAACCACCTTTTAGTTGCTGTTTGCTGATCAGTTTAGGGTACAGTAGCTATGCCAGTGCATTCAGAGCAGTTACTGAAGTATATTTGTGTTTTGAGAGTCATCTTTATGGTACTTTGGTCAACTTCTAATTTCAAACTGAATGTAGTACAATCTTATCCATTACAAGGTGCACATGTTGGTGATGTACCCAAGCAAGCTCGAATGAACTGAAAGACTAGAACAGGCCCTAAGGAAGAGGTTTCCCAATTTCTGCTCTGTTCCAAAATACTGCAGTTTTATTTTAAAAACACTGTCCTTTGGAAACTGATTTTTTTCCTAATCTGTCATTTTAAAAGAGCATTGGTTACTTATTCACTGCTTTCCTTTTCTTTACCAGGGAACTGCAGTGCTATGTTTCAATATCTCACTGAAACTAGAAACTGAGCCTTGGTTTCAGTTTGTAATAGAGAGAAATATGATATTCCCCTCTCAGACAGGCAGAAGTGAAACTTAAAGCTTGAGGGAGTGTGCTCAGAAATCGTGAATTCAAGCAGCAGAGTACACTGCAGAGGCCCAAACCCAGCATCAGCCTCAGCTAGTGACTCTAAATGAGCTGAAGCCAACTCAGATTTGAATGCAGCATGTCAAGCAAGTATAACCCTGAAACTCGTCAGAGCTCATTAGCAAGGTCATAGTTGTGTGAGTATCTGGTTATTCTCTTCCTGCTTATAACATGTTCCTCTCTGGCTTGAGTGCTTCTACACCACCTTCTGCAATGTGCAATGAAGAGGGCAGTGATGCAGCAGCATCTCAGCCACAGAAACTTGTTTATCCTCATTCATTAGCACAGCCATACCATTTACAAAGATTGCTTGTTGATTTATTACCTAATGATGGCAATTTTGCTCACCCTTGAATAAAAGGCTCTACAAGACTTGTCAGTCTTAGCTGAGAAGACACCTTCAACTTGATTGCCTTCCTCTGAAACCCTGGGTAGGATCTAAGGATGGCATAGGAGCCACACATAGTAAAAACCCGCAAATGCATGTCTTTGTCAAGCTGGCTGTGACAATGTGCAAGTATGTACAAAATGGCCTCTTGAACATGTTCAATACTCCTTGGACAGCATTCTTCTGCCTGCTCTGGTGTCTGTGTTGCTGTGGTTCTCGTGATTTTTGTCTAAAGAGCTAATTGAATTAAAACTCACATGAAGTTATTTACTCTGCCACAGAATATGGGGAATATGCTTATGCCAACCCAGCCCAACTCTGCAAGAATTCATTTCAATGTTTTGTGTGAAAATGCATGACAGTAAATGTACATTGATTAGACCTTTCTCATCAATCACAAAGATGCAAAGACTCTGTGCAGCGCCATGAGACACAAACTGAGGTTTGTCTAGGCAAGTGGATAACTGCAATTAAACTATCTTCTGGAGGAAAAGCCCAATGGATTTGAGACAGAAAATTAGCCATAGCTGTTAGCAGCTTTGATGCAGTTGTTAGAAGGTTCTTTTCGTTTTTAATATAAGTAGAAAAATCAATCAGCTCAAACACTGTTCTCTGTCTTTAAAGCATTTTGACATCTTTTCCACTTCCTGAATTAGCAGCATAGATTTAAAGTTTCATTCTATAGATCTGGAGCCCTGGTAGTGTACTGCAATGCAGCATTTACACAAGACCTATCCAAAATTGAATAGATGAAAAAGATATGCTTAGCAGGACAGTGTGTCTTCAAGCACACATTGGATAACTTGTGTTGGACTGAAAACTACATGGAATGCTTGACATGAATAAATAAGCAGCATTTTTGTTGCTTTTCTTCATATTATTGTGAAAATCAGGGTTATTTATATCTTTCTTAAAGCCACAAAACATTACTTGTATGAAAATGATATATCCTATTATTACTCATACTTAATAAAAAGATTTCTTATTTTTGCTTTTATGCAGTGAATTTCACATTTTTAAGGCTTTCTTTATCATTCTACTAATTTGATTTCTGGCATAAAAATGACAATGTCTTAGAATTCAGGTCTCTAAAAACTCAGGCTTTTAGAAAATATCAAATGTGAATCATGAGAATAAGTGACATGTTGGAGACGTGAGGCATATGGCATTGTTGAGCAGCTTTCTGAAGTTCTAATATGTGTAATGATACATTGTTTATCTCATAGTGTTTTCTAAGGATTTGATAGACATTGAAAATGCAGAATACAGTAAGAGATACTGTCACCAGCAACAATAGTGATAAATGCTATCATCCTAATCATACATGATTAGCTGATTTTAAAACTCGTCCAGAAGTACTATTTGGTAGGATTTTTATCATTCTTTAAAGCATAAAAACATTAAAAGCTTAATAGCTGCTATTTAAACAGAATGAATGCCATCAAATGGTTCTTTAACAGCTAGATAAAACTTTGTTTTTCAGTAGATTTACATTTTGAATCATTTTTTGCCATATTGTTGAGTAGCTGTAGTTTTCATGAATGCATTAAAATCAGTGATAACAAGAATCTCTCGGCTTGTACCAGCCATGACTTAAAACCTGAATTGTTTACTCTCCAAATGAATAGAATTCAGGAATGATTTTTTATGGAGAAGGTCTAGGCTTTAAAGTTCCTATTCACTCAAGCAGTATAATGAATGTTTTCACCTATATCAGATATGTGTAAATACAAACATGGTAGAATCTTAAAAGATGTGCAGATTGGCAGAGCAACATTGCCATGAAAACAAATGGTAAATCACCTTTGCAAAAATCATAGAACCGTACTCTGCTGAGGGATAATTAAACATAAGACCATTTGGCTGAAAATTGGGAGTTGTTCACCTGTTGCTACAATCTGCCTGCAGAGGCTCAGCACAGCAAGCAGGACTGGCCCATTTCATAAAACAGCTCCATTTATTCAGGAGTGAACCTTTTGGACTAGGTTTCATTTGAGAATCCTAATAAATTCCCTTCAGATGTAACATGCACATGGATGTGATAAACAGTGTAGTGACAATGTCTTCATCCGCTAAGGGAATTTAGCTTTCTTAGGCCTTGTGGGATTCTGGAGATTACATATTCCAGATTATAGTTGGTTTCTGACTCAAAAGAAGAGCTATTTTGAGTGGGCCCTTGAGCAACAAGAAGCCTTTGAGCATCTCAAACAGGAGACAGCATGTGTGGTAGCTCTTGAGCCAGTCCAGACAGAAAAAGCTGTGCAAAATGTGCTCTGCACCATGGCCAGGGAGTATGGCCTGACCAGGAGCCTCTGTCAAAAAAACACCAGGAGAAAGCCCAGGTCAGCCATTAGGGTTTTGAGCTGAGAGAATTGGGGTTCAGAAGCCCACTGCACTCCTGAAAATTGTAAAAGTCACCCTTCATTTTTCAAATGTAACAAGAGACACAGAAAAATGGGAACAATGATAAGACAAAGGCTGTTAAGACGAGCTAGCAATAAGTCTCTGATTGAGTCACTCATGCATTGCTCCACTTCAAGTTAGTGTAACTCTGATGAGATAAAGCTTTATTAATATATTTATATGTATATTAAAAAAATTAATATATTCAAAGATATGCATTCATGTTCTAGGAGCACTAAAAATCTCTTCATGAGTCTGGAGACAATGTAGCAGGGATTGTGATAAAATAATGAAAATATTTTCTCTATTGCAAATAATTTACTGTGAATGAGGGAACTGATTCATTTGCGATTATAAAGACAGCAGTGAGATTGCAAAAGATGCAAGAGCTGGCTAATTATCCTAACAGTACAAGATTTTAACTCATGGCATCTGGCTTCATTACTCTGATTCAAGGTACCACATCTCTGATCCTTTCCCTGACAGGTGTTTTTCTGACACCCTCAACCATTCTGTTGTTTCTGAATTACTCTCAGTACCTCACACCACAAAGTGTAACTGCCCCAGCACCATCACTTCTGCCGAGACTGATGGGACGTTCTGGGAAGTGAAGGACAGATTTCCAAGTGCTTTAACAAAGGGTGACCATTGTGGAAATGTTCCATGATTTCTTGTTATCTACTTGTCTGAACTTGTCTTTTTTAATTTTCCTTTACCATTTAGAGGGAGAATGATTTGGGGTAGTGTAAGGCAAAAGAAAAAAAAAGCCCTGAGAAAAAAGGATTGTGGAAAGAACAAAGTGCTGTATTAATTCAAAGGCAGAAAGGTTGGAAACAGGGCAAAATCATTGCCCCACAGGATCATGACTGCAAATATCAATTTTTTCACTACTAAAGAGAACTGTTCAAAACTTTTTCAGATAAAACTCTTTAAAAATTTTTTTTCAGCTCCACTGACTATTGTAGGAAAGTTTCTGTTTCTACTAAAGCCTTTACTTTTTGTTAAAAAAAAAGTTTGGGGAATGTGACATTTCTACTTAAAAAGGCAATATATTCTTTGGAGGTTTTGTGTGCTTGTTTGTTTATACTGACATTTTCTAATAAAACGTAATCCTACTCTGTCATCTCAAAGTGCAAATTTAACATAATTTTCATGAACCCTCTTTGTGCTATGAAAAATTCTCCATGTTCTTTTTTAGGTACAAACCCGAAGCATACAGACTTATTAAGTATCCTATTAATTTATAATAAATTAAATCAATAATTTAATAGTTATTAATAAATTAATAAATTTTGCTGAAGCAATATTTTTATAGATACATAAGAATTACAGAATGTTGAGTGATCAGTTCTTTATTCTCTCCCTATGAAGGAGAAAAATATAAATCCATGCAATATTTTAAAAATCTTCTCCAATATTTGTTATAAACTTCCAGCACAGGAGACCCCCAGTAGCTTAACCAAACCTCAGTGCAAAGGTCTCACAAAGCTGACATGTTTTCCCAATCTCTTTCTTATGACTTTATATTGAAATTTCTGCCTCAAATATTTTGGTTTGAATTAAGTCAACATTTCTTGCATAGGGTGTGATGGAAAAAAAAAAGGCCATCATAATCTTAAAACTACTTAATTCCATTTCATATATACTTATGTTTGCATCTGCTATTATTTTTATTAAATAAGTAGACTTCTTCCAGCCTTTTGGCTTAAACTGTGCTTTCTTTTTTTGTCTTTTTTCTCTCCTTTAGAGATTGTCCAGTTTATTTACACCTGTCTTGTTTTCAGACTGGGGAATGGTGCACCAGCTGAGGTCTCATCACTGCCTAGTACAGCTAAATAATTACTTCCGTTGTCATGCTGTTAATACAGCCCAGCATGAGATTTGCCTTTTGTGCAACCACATTATCTCGTCGACTCAGACGCAGTTTGTGAGCCATGATGACCTTGGACCTCTCCTCCCCTACTGCTGTTCCTCCAGTTATTCTCCCATTTGTATTTGTGCACTTCAGGTTTCCTCCACAGGCATTACTATTCATGGCACTTGTCATTATTGAATTTCATCCTCATGGTTCAAACGCTTGCTGCAGTTAACAGGTTAGTTATGAATTCTGATCCGTTCCTCCAAAGTGCACACAACCCTCCTCACCCAAGAGCTTCTGTACCTGTGCTCTGCTCCTTCATTTATGCCACAAATATAAAGATTAACCAGGACTAGGATCAAGGCAGATCTTGGGGGTGCCCTGCAAAACCTACCTTCTTTTTTTTTTCTACAAAAAGGAATGAAAATCACTCCCTAAGTGCCATTTTTAGTCAGTTGAATATTGACACACTGTGGCTATAATTTCCAATTTTGCTGGTATAGAATGTTTAAAAGCTTAATACAGTCAGAACATTTCACATTTTCAGCTTCTCTCCCATATGCTAAGCAAGATCATTTATCAGAGAAGGAACTTAGATAGGTTTGACATGATTTTCATTAGATACATCCACACTGGACATTTTCAAGTACTGCATGTTGCTCTTGGTTCTTACCTACTGACTGTTTAACAGTCTGTTCTTGTATCTACCACATTCTCAAAGTTAAAATGACAGATATATTGATTTTGTAGGTCTTCCTTCTTTGTGTGCCAAAGTAGGTACAACATTTTCAGTAAATTCACTTTATTTACCCTAATAGAGAGGTAGCAACATTTTCAAAATAAGTAAGCACAGCAGGAAACTACACTGTAATGCAGAATTTCATCATAAATGTCACAAAGAGAAGCCAGCATTTGAAAAAAAAATCTCTGCACCATTTTCCATTTTACATCACTAATACATAACTAGGAGAACTCTTGTCCATATCACCTCACCTGAGTTTATTTATACTCTATTAATTCCATTCCTCCCTCTTCCCTTTTTCAAAGATCAGGGAGGATTTCCACCACTTCTCAGGCAAACTCAAAGTGTTTTGTGGCCAAGGGAAGCAGAGGAGCTCTGAAGACTGATCCACTTGCATGTTTTCTTTGAACCTGATCCTTCCACATAAGCATTATTCATATCCAGCTGCTTTGGAGTTTGTCAGTCTGATCCTCTTTGCACATAAAATGTTTATTGAAACAGGGACTTAAACACTTGCTGCCCTGTTTTTCAAATAAATTTTCAGACAATGGAAATATCTTTGGAAGGCATATTTGACCCAAAACACACATACAATTTAAACACCTGCATCGTAATTTGACCCTCATTTTTTTAACTGATGATAGGAAATTGGTGGTTTTACTAATCTCCTTTTTGTTTATCTGACTCATACCTTAGGAGCAGCATTTCTCTTACTGGTTAGAGAAGGATGAGGCTTGCACATTCAGATATAGACACTGGGCAAAGATTTTACTTAATAAGGCTAATTATAGCCTTTCTTACTCTTCTAAACTGGAAACTCTTACCAGCTTCTCTGACAGAACAAAATTTTTCATAACTGTGTGTTCTTTCTGAAACATGTATTTTTTATGTATGGCCATATAATGAGAAAATACCAGTTGCATTTACTTCTGCACTTTGTTGAAAAAGAGCTTAAAATATTTTTTTTTAATCCATATAGAAAATTATACTGTGTGTCTATAAAACAATGGTTTTTATGCTTATATGCTTATAACCATAAGTATATACATATATATATATATATATATATATAACCCATGAAGTCATCAAAGGAACCTACTCAAGATTGTGGTACCTCAATCTGCTGATTCTTCAATCTGCTGAATAATGTAGTTTGGTTTTTGGTCTGAAGTCATAAGCATCTAAACCAATTTTACTCAGATCATCACACCTCCTAAGAACTGCTGCTGAGCTGTCAATAGGACTGGAAAATTTCAGTTCACAATTTAATGTTCAAATGTTAGAAATGTATGACTGGAAATAAAAACATAAAAATCAGGGAAACAGAACAAAAATTACATTTTAACCTTAACTGTACCTTTTATAAATTTTGTCAATAAAATAATCTTCTTTAAGTAATTATTCTATAAGAACAATACAGCTTATTTCCTAAATTTCAGTTTAAATATTGTAGTACATTGGTTTTGTGCCAGACCATAATATGCTCATATTGAAGAATATGTAGGAGGTGTTAGGCTTTAACATGATAGTGTGGAACTTCACTGATTTTTTCCATAAAAATATTTGACTTAATAGTGTAGGTATTCATACAGTAAATTAAAACCTAAAACTGCAAGGAATAATACTGCTTTAATTGCCTGACAGGATGGGGATTATTTCTTACATTCTCTCCTGCACAGATGAATATAACCTTCCTAAAGAGGAAATCTATTCACTGCTGAATAACAGGACTGCGTTAATATATTGAACTGTAGGAAGCCCCTAAATAATGTAGTATGAAGTATTAGCATTTTTCACCCCTTGAAGATCAAAGCTGAGAGTATTAGTTGTATGATGTAAGATTCATGGGTTATATCTGTGTGAATGCCAAGATGATATTGCAGGACTAAGTCCTTCTGGAGTATAAATCTTACAATTAAAAGAAAGGCACCTGGCAGGGAATTTTTGGTGTTTGTTCTTCTCTCACATACGACATTCTACAAAACAATTCCCAGGGGCAGCTTGCCTTTTTAAATCGTGTAACTGAAATGTGAAATTTGTGCTTCCATCAGTAGATGCTGATGAAGCTCTGAAGGAACTGGGCTCTGGAGGAGATCCTTGTGCCCTGGTACACAGCAGTGGTCCAAGAGGTTTCAGTTTGGTATGCCCTCAATGTTTAGGCAAAATTTTTTGGGCTGGTGAATGAACCAGCTGCATTCAGACCTTGAGCAACAGGATCAGAAAACTGTGTATAAGATTCAGCTGCTGGAAGGAAATTCTCTGCCATGGGTGCAGATGTTTGAACTGATTACAAAAGCTGAGCAAATAATTGTAATTATTTTGTGAATGCAGCGCTCCACAAATGCTGAAGTGCTGTTTCTGGATGTAACCTGAGGTATCAGTGAATTCAGTGGAGTTCACCATAGAGGCTGTGATAGTCCTGGGATTTCTGCTCCCTATTCTTAATGCATGGCTGCTGTGAGATTCACAGCAGTGCCAATGTGGATGACATGAGCTGTGACAGGTGGGATGCTGCATAGGGATTCTTCCAGCAGTAATTAATCTCTGGATATAACTGATAGCCAGGCATAGAAGGCTCAAAATGGATATGTGAGCAAAAAATTAGGGCAGAACCCCAGGCACCTCCCACTACCTGAAGTTTTTTCAATTAATATGGAAGGTTTTCTGACCTGGAACTTGCAGAGCCAGGGTGGAGTACAGCCTTTTGGGGACAGCAGATTCCTCACTCAAGAGAACTGCTCCAGTGAGTACTGTGGAAATCCAAACAAAGTATTCCAGGACTGAGATATCCCCAGAGATAATGTATGCCCAAGGATAGAGAAATCACTAAAGTCCAACCTATGTACATCCATAGAAATTTGCTGGAGGGTGGAAAGCATTTATTTGTTTGTTTCTGTACTTCTTCCCTGTCCATCATATAGCACATAATCAACCCCACACAAATAAAAAATCCTAATTAAATTGTTCTAAAAAGCCAATACTCAATTCTCTCTCTATGTGTGGCATTATTCCAGTCACTGAGAGTGGAAGGCAATCCCAACCTTCTGAAATCACAAAAGTCAGCTTTCTTCCACTGGTTCTTCTTCCCTCTGCTTCCTTCAATTATTAAAAGCAAATAGCCACCTTAGAGAACACCTGTGCTCTGCAGGTGCCTGGAGCTTCCCTGTGCTCCTTGGGCTCTGAAGGCTGTAACATGCCTGGCAGAATGCTCTGAACAGCTTGCCCCAGAGATGGACACAGGAGCACACACTGCTCCATGGGGCGAGGTCATTCAGGGAGTAGATGGAGGAAGTGTTTGTCTTAGGGCCATAACAAGCTGCTGATCTAAGAATAAAATTCTAGTGAACTACACACAAGGCTTACTAGGAAAAGTTTGTAGATTCGGTATTAATGTCACCTGGTACGGACTACAAAGTAGGTTTGCAAAGAAAATGGTATCTCTGAGGGGAAAAAAAGTGGAATATATAGGAAATTCAATAATTTTACCATAACTGGGAAGATTCTGTGTTTCTCTGTTATATTCACTGCTCTACTCTTTGATCTCATTAACTCAGTGATTTCCAAAGTGAACCTCTGTGTCATATTTGCAGATGTGTTTTTCATCTTAGTTTTCTAGGGAGTTTTGAGTATACACTGTCAGAGGATAAAGTTTGAGTGTCCAAGGGTTTCCAAGCATTTCTTCTATATTATTCTATATATTCTATCTGTTTCGAGCTTTGCTTGAGATCAGGTATCATGTATGTGTCTGCTGTTTTGCAAGCTTTAACCACTGAAAACTTGTGATGGAGTAAGTCATACAGCAGAAAAGGCATCAACCTTTCAGCTTGTGTTTAGGCAACTGAATCCAGCCCTTCACCAGTGGAGCCCAGAAAGCACCACTCATCTTCTAGAAACTGAGCCAAAAATCTGCCCCAAACATAACTGCAGGGCCCATAAAAACTTGTCTCTCTTGTAAATGGTTGCATGCTGAATACTAAATTTAGATTGAATTACTCCAGTGAGTTGTTTTGGGAACAAATTTTTACATATATTTAAACCCTAAAAACTTGCTTCCATTTTGATACAAGTCCTTAAAGTTACTGACTTTGGGGAAGGAAGTGGGGTGATGGTCTTGAATAGTTTACCAAAGATCACTCAGGAAAAGACTGTCACAGAAGATCCACAGTGAGATAAATAGTCCTTCTACCACTCCTTGGAAAAAAATCCTCCTTATATGTGAAAAGCAGAACAGATAAGGGCAAATTGTGTGGCCTTTTAGACAGCAAAAAACCACCTACCCGCTCTTTGGTAAGTGTGGCGAACTTGACAATTTTCCAAAAAATGTATTGACTTAATTTGAAAAAATTCTCAGTACAAGCATCCACATGTGAGCCAGAGAAAAGCCAGGGAAAATGTAATTTTGCTGTACACATAAACACAGGGAAATCTAAGTGCATTCAAGCTTGGCTTCAAACTATAGGCAACTATTTGTCTAATTTCAGCTCAAGGCTTGGCTTCTTACAGGAATTTTGCATGAATGGACACTACTCATCAGGGTCATGAATGTGTGACTGAATTTAGGCCAACTGCTGCACCTGGAATTAACGTTCCAGTTCTTCACCTCCACTGAGAACTCAACGATAAATTCCATAAATTCTCAATTAAGGTCTGGCTGAGGCTCAGTGAAGCTTGAGTGGAGATTTTCTTATGTAAATAAGATAGCAGTTGACTCATTTAACAAAATTTCAACAGCAATTGAGCAGCAACTGGCTCATATTGCATCTTTCACTTCATCTTGTGCTCAATTAAACAGACAAGGGCTTGGCCACAATCCCTTTTATTTTCTCAAGTCCTTACTTGCCCAGTATCATTCAAGGCCTGACAATTGTTTCTGATGGAAACCTGTGTCGGACTAATTGTATAGCTTTGTCTAGATCTTTACTGGATAGCTACTAGCTCTGAGTTTTTATCTGCACTGGGTAATGAAGGCTCAGATCCAAGGACATTATATTACAAAAATAGATAAATTCCTATTTTAAGATGCTGTCATGATATTAACTCCCCGTGGGGAGTGGGTGGTTGGTAAGTTGGTTTATAGAGCTTTTTGTGGTCAATTTTTGGATATTGGGTTGGGTTTTTTTTGGCAAGGGGGATTCCTATTTTATTTTACTTTGGATGTTGTGGTTTCTGGGTCTTTTTTGTGGCGAATAAGGGCACATATTGTGTTGTTTCTCCAGATGGGTATTCCCATTTTCTATAGAGTACTGAGTAAGATGTCTAATTTGGGCACATCATCACTGAACTACTGATGTAAGTATATCTACAAGAGAATTTATGTCAATTCCTATATTGTCTATTATACAGATTTTCATGATAAACTCTAGTAGAATGTTCTGTAAAATCATAGAGTTACAGAATAATTTGGGTTGGAAGGGTTCCTAAAGATCATCTCGTTCAACCCCCTTTGCCATTGGCAGGGACATTTTCCACTAGACCATGTTGCTCCAAGCCACATCCAACCTGGCCTTGAATAATTCCAGGGATATGGCACTCACAGCTTCTCTGGGCAACCTCAACCTGTGCCAGGGCCTCACCACCCTCATAGTAAATAATTTCTTCCTAATTTCTAATCTAAAACCTCCTTCTTTTAGTTTAAAAACATTCCCCCTTTTCTTGTCACTATCTGACCATGTGAAAGGTCCCTCTCCATCTTTTGAATAAGCTTTCTTTAAGTACTGAAAGGTCAATTAAACTGCATGTTATTGCCTGTTTGTGCTCATGTGTGTTTTTACTGCATAATATTTTGTACCTGTATAAAAAATACTTCCTTAAAGACATAAAAGTGACATTTATGGTACAGGACTATATGTAGCACATTCCGAAACTCAAATTCATTACAAAAGTTTAAAAATCTCCAAGGAGTGTTTGTACATTGCTTTAGTCCAGTCTGGTTTTCATGTTAATGCTTTGAATCAGCTCAAGAAGCTGATACCAAGGGATAGCTAAGAGAAGAGCTAAGCAGATGAGAAAAGGAAAGAACAAAGGCTTCTTAGCTGAAATAGCTAAAAATCCTCCAAACAATAGTTTGAGCTGATGCTAATGAAGTGTCGCTTTTAGTGCATTCATCCAGTTTTAAAAATACCTAAATGTTATGGTCTCTAAAGTAATTTGTAATGGAAACTGTAACAGGCTTCAGCAGCTAGACTAAGTTTTTCAGTTCAAAAAATGTGCGTGTGAGGGAGAAATAATGTTACAGTATTTATATACCTCAGCAAATGCAGTGAGCATCCAGGTTTTCTAAACCATATAGGCCAGCAAACATCATTCTTAAATACAACAAATACAGTTGGCCATCACTCTGGAGGCATTTAAGGACCTATTTATGTTATTTCTATAGCAATATGCAAAACATTCAGGAAGTAAAAGAGTATTTATTAAATTAGGATCTCTATTGAAAATTAATTACATTGTTTGAAGACTTCCCTACAAAAGAGAGTTTTCAGAAGGTTTGGAATGATTTTATGCATTCTTTCACCAAACTGATAACCAGTAACTCCTGCTTCTGGTGAGACTGACCTCTAATCCATTGCTATCTATCACAATTTTTGAACCCAGCAATGCTAGATGAAGCATGTGAATTAAAACGCATATTTTCTCTCACTACAGATGGATAATGAATTTAAATCATATTACATCAAGAACAAAAACGTAATCTATAATTAGGTTTGGATGCCACCTCCTCTTATAAGGATATTTCCCATTTTTTCACTTACTAATTGAAACGTTTTTAAATTTGACTGTTCAAGGTGACATTTTCTATGCTGGTATCTGCTTCTGGCTGCTTTTTGTAATTATAACCAAGTTTATTCAGCTGTTTCCAAGAATGTAACTGGGGATGGGGAAAAGCTGGTTTTATCCATATTAAAGTTCTGCTAACCTTTGAGAAGATCCAGTGTCCTTACACTGTAGAACAGGAATTAGAGACTTGGCAAGGAAGGACACTGTTATATCAGCCTTTTTACTGTCCTCATGTTCACCTTGTTAAGGAATAATATTAGTCAGCAAATCCTTGTTGATGGTTCACATCCAGCTCCTCTCTATTCTGTCTATACAGGGGAAGGGCTAGAAGGAAGAAGGTGCTTTTTCTATGCAATTTTGGAGAGCATGAATTCTGTCTCTCTACACCCACCAATATGGTTCCCCACACATATCAGGATCAGTGATGTGAATGCAAAGAGGGAGGAGAGCTGGAGTATGATAATATGATATAAAAGGCCAGAAACTGAGCAGAGAAGAGAAGTTCCAAGGTCTGTTTGAGGAAAAACTGCTGTCAAAAAATTTGGTGGAATTATAGCCTAGAGCTGACTGAGAAGGAGTACAGGGCTATAACATAGGGATGAGCTGGACTGGGAAACGATGAAATGGAAAGATCAAAACAATGTCAGTAAGCATGAAAAGAGGAGCAGGTGCACAGTGAGAAATTATTCTGATCAATTGGGGCCTTCCTGTCAAAAATAAGTCTAAAGAGCTGGAATGTGGAACCCTGGAGGACAGACAAGACGCTGGGAATGAGTACCAAGGGGTCACGTGAAAGAGCTCAGATGCACCAGCAGAATGGAAAAGATTGGGTACATGAAGGGACAGGGGCAGGGTAAGGATAGTGAGAACAGAAAGGGAGAGAGGTAAGGAGTATTTGGTCAGGAAATCCACCAGAGGAAATGGTAGAGCAGCTTAAGAAGAGATACCTGACTTAGGTGAATGTTGTAGTGGTGCCAGTCACAACAGTGTGGCTGGTGAGAGACAACAATTCACTCTGAGGGCACAGAGAATTCATGTGTGAGAAAGAGCTGTAGAACTGTCCATTCCTTGGTGCCACTCAGCTTCTTCTTGGTCTGTGGTATCATCAGCTTCAGCGTGGGACAAGATAATGCACTATGGAAGAGTCAAAGATGCCCCTTTTGGGATGGACTTGCAGCACATCAATGCTTCACCAAACTGTTGTTGGTAATGATGGTGTGAGTAAATATTTACACACAGACATAAATACTACAGAAGATGTTATTTATATTTCAAAAGCAGGACCCAGAAATTAGGGTTTTTCACAAATAAGGACCTCTTTTAAAATCCTCCCGCTCTTAAAGCATATTTTATACATTGAAAAAATACTCAGTATTATTATAACTGCAGGCTAAAAACAAGCCCTTAAATTTCATTAAGAATTGACCTCTGTTTGAAATATTGCCATGCATATTTGTGCTCTTCCAGGACTGCACCTGGGCAGAACTACACCTGTAGCTAGAACTACACTTCTTCCAAAACTGGGTCATGGCTAAAGCAAATATTTTACTAGGAGCCTTTATTAAATATATTAAAGTTTGCCTCATAGGTAATGACTTAACAAATTTTTACAGCCTGGAAAGAGAATGACTTTTTAAATTTTATTTTTATTTTTTTAGGTCAGGGAGAGAAAATCTAAGTAACTAGTACATTGAACCTGATGAACTTTCCCAGCATTATTGTACAGAAATATATTCTTTTGCCTAGGGTCCAGTATCCTTAAAGAGGATGGACAAGGGTCTGCAACAATAAGATGTATATAAATTAATTCCTATGGTACAGCGAGTTCTAGAAGTTGTTCTTTGGTTACCCTAGGGAATATAATATGGGGAAGCAAAAGAGCTAGAGCATAGCAAGACCTCATAGCTTTCTGAGTATTTGTGCTTCAGGGACTGTAGGAGAGGCAGAATAAATAATAAGAAGCCTTTAGGCATGCCAACTTCTATAAGTATGTCAGCATGTGCTAGGGGAGGCTATGTGGCTATGCTGTCAGATATTTCATTCTCAGCTGACCCATGGGGAGATCATTCTGTTCCTAAATTTTACCTCCTGGAAAATATTTCCTTAAAAGGAAAAATCAAGCAGTGAAATCACTGCAGAGTTCCCAATGCCTTCAGTCATGCCAATAACCTTAAAAAGAAAAAAAAACTTCAAGACCATTTTTTTCCCTTATCTCCCTCAAGCCACTGTTTACTTCCTTATTGTAATCCATGTGGTATCTTTAATGGACACCAGGTCTCTTCCTACAAGTGTTGTAACACAGTCTTCAGACTATGCTTAAGTTTCCACCCCTCTTTAAATGAGCACTCCAATTGTTCCTACACAAAGGAATGAGAACAGTCTTCCATTCAGACTGGTTTCAGAATCAGCTCAGTATTTTTAGAGATGTGGCCCTGTGTCTGTGTTCAGTTTGCATGGCCAGGTTTGGGTAGATGAAGAGAGGCTACAGCTGCTGGAGAAGCTGCTGGAAGCTTCTCCCATGTCTGACAGAGCCAGTGCCAGTGGGCTACAGGAGGGAACCACTGCTGGCCACGGCCAAGAGCATCAGAGATGGCAGCAACATCTCTGGGATAACTGATTTAAGAAGGAGAAAGCAGTTACTGTGCAGATCTAATTGCAGCCAGTCAAGAGAGGACTGGGAATCTGTGAGAGGAACAACACTGAGGACACGAAGGTCAGTGAAGAAGACGAGGGAGGAGGTGGCCCAGGTGCTGGAGCTGAGATTCCCCTGCAGTCTATAGGGAAGACCATGGCAGAGCAGGCTGGTCCTGATGGACTGCACCCTGTGGAAAGGAACCCAGGCTGGAACAGATCAGGAATAACTGTAGCCCATGGGAAGGACTCACACTGGAGAAGTTCATGCAGAACTGTCTCCCGTGGGAGGGACCCCACACTGGGGCAGGGCAAGGACTCCTCTCCTTGAGCAGCAGCAGAAGTGTGTAATGAACTGACTATAGCCTTAATTCCCCATCTCCATGTGCCACTGGAGGGAGGAGGCAGAGCCCAGAAATGATGGTGTAAGGTAAGGGTGTTTTTAAGATTTTTTTTGCTTCTCATTATCTTGCTCTGATTTTGGCTGATAACTTCAATAAATATCTCCAAGTCAAGTCTGTTTGTCCCATTGATGGTAATTCATTAATGATCTCTGCCTGTCCTTATCTCAACACATGAACCCTTTTTTTTTCTCTCCTCTGTCCAGTTGTGATGGGGAATTACAGAGTGGCTTTGGTAAGTACCAGGCACCCAGTTAGGGTCGCCATAGAGTTGAGGTGGGTGTTCATGGGCAGTGTCAGATAAGTGTTTGAGCACTGAAGCACTAAAATCACTATAGAGAGAGAATAGATGGAGGGACAACCTCTTTCCCTCTAATCTTCCTGAGGAGGCAAAGGGGGGTGGGAGATGCTGATTGCTTCTTTGTGGTACCCAGTGATAGGACATATTAAAATGGTTCTAACGTGTGTCTGTGGAGGTTTAAACTTAACATTAGGAAACATTTCCTTCCAGAGAGGCCCATCAAGCACTGAACAGCTTTCCTAGAAAGGTGTTTTATGTACCATGCCTGTCAGTGTTTAAGGAAAATTTGGACAGTGCACTTAAAAATATGCTTTAACTTTTGGACAATGCTGAAGTGATCAAGCAGTTGGATTAGGTGATTGTTCTAAGTCACTTCCAGTTGGAAGTTTTCCATTCAATTCTATTCTGCCCTAAAGAGTCATGGTCACACCAACATCATTATTTACACTTTTCTTTTTTTTTTTTTTTTTTTTTTTTTTTTGCAGTCCCTGTGTTTATCTCTGCAGCAAGTATGGTGTATATTTGGAGAAAGGCTTTTCATGAGGTAAGTGACAGGACAGCCAGAGCCAGCCCAATACCTGGCAGTATTTATTGTGAACAGGGTGTTTAGCTGCTCCAGACTGCCAATATATCCAGAGAATCTCAGGGCACATATAGGCTCTATGTATCTTGGATTTTTCTGTTTACAGAACACAGATTAGAAATTCTGAAGATTAAAATTTAGCTGCCTATTGTTGCACTTATATCCTTGGGTTCTTTTCCTGGTTTAACCAAGCTACCTTGCTGAAAACTGTAAAATCTGTGGCAGAGTGATTTGACTTTAGCAGTGTACTGGCTAAGTCTAGCCAGTCTGATTAGCATATACATTATCTATTACTACCTCCAAGAGCAGGAACTACATCTTCATTTCTGTGTCATTCCATGACAGCTACCCCAAAGCCATCCTCCCTGACGTATGGCAGGCAGTGTATTGCTGAAACACACTCAGATTCTTCAGACCATATAAAGACAGCCCATTGGCCCACAAGTCCAGTTCTCTTTAGAAGAGGGTTTCGACAAATGCATTTTTGGATACTGGTCCAGTCCTGGAAAAACAGAAGATAAAACCACTGGGAAATGAAACTGTGCTGGACAGTGAGCAATGGGTTTTGTACCCAGATGTTCAGCTGATCCTTCTGGGTCCTGTTCTGTTTGCATGACTGGGTGTGGCTGTATGAATGCTCTTAAGGGCTGATGATGCCAGGATGAGAAATGGCCATGAAACAGTTCAGATCCTTATGATATGGCACTGTTATGAATTCTTATAAACTGGATCCTTCAGATCCAGTTTCAAGTCTCCATTTGATTACTTGTTTGATTAATGCTAAATAACAGACATGCCTAAACAAACCAACCCCAAATAAAACTAAAAATTCAGCAAGCAAAACATCAACACTATCACTGACAAGCTATGCTGCTTATGGGACTTATGTCAGTGGACCGTGGACAGGATGCTGATGCACTTGCCAAAAGTCCAAGTTACAAACAGGCATAAACCTCTGACTTAGATAAAAAATTGTTTGATTATTTTTTGTCTTATGTATCCATATGTGATGGGTTAAGCACCATATTTAAAAGGATAAGGAGGTGGGGAGTTGCAGCAGACTAGCCTGGACTGCAAATCCTGAGCTTAAGATAAAGCCAACTAAGACTAAACTGCGACACATGGATAAAAAGAACACGATATTATTAATGCTTATCACTCTTTAGGTCCATACACTTCAATGACAGTTTCAAAAGGATGAACTGATAAAGGATTTCCTGGTAGTTTGACACAGTGTGTGGTGTTCCCAGTAAGCCTCTTGCTGAACAAAGAGCACCAGGGAAATTCTGAAGCCTGAATGGATGACTGACAGTGCTGAGCCTGAGAGGGAAGCACTTTATCTAGGCTTTTGTCATTTTTCTCAACTAACTGCACCAATGCTTAAGCTACCATCTAAATGATTGCCTTTTTAGTCAGAGCATGAAGCAAAGCCCTAATTGTTTGCAAAGTTTGTGATGTTTTCTTCTGTCATCTTAGGATGCCCAGAAACCAGTTTTCAGAACTATTGGAATTGGAGCAAAGACAGCTCTGCTATTTGGGCTGGATCCAATACATCTGAGATCTGGAGATTCTCTATCCCATTGCCCATTCCGACCACTCCCCAAAAGTGTGATGGGGTTCAGAATCCAAAAAATAAAACACATACCAGCTACAAAAAATGCAAACATGATTTTCCTTCTTGCACTGAATAAAGCAGAAGTCTGTGAAACTTGAAGTCCAGAGAGTGATGCAGCAGATCAGGCCTTTCTGTGGCTTTACCAAGTCTCACATGAACTATATATCCATTTTGTCTGGCAGCCTCTCCCAAGATCATGTCTTCCTTTCCTTGCAGCTGGAATCTCCCTACAGAAATCAACATCACAGCACTAAGAATTTCTTATCCAATAATGATTTGGGAGACAAAAAGATACCTTGACATGAAAAATTTCCAACTGCCTCAGGGGAGCTGAAGGAGGATAGGAATGTTCCCTCCACAGGAGGCTTCGACATCCTGGCAGAAGAAAGAGAGAGAAAGCAAGGATAATTAAAATAGTTTCTCTGCAGATTCACTGAATCATGACAATTCATAACTAGAGACACTGTAGGAGGGACAAGAAGATTTACTGGATCAAGGAGCTTCTTATAAAAGAGGAACAAATTAAGAATATTTAGCATGAAAATTAACACTGGAAGCTAAGCTTAATACTGACCCAGATAGAGATAGAAAGCTACTCCCTGACTAAAATAAAATAATTATCAGCAGAGGAAGACTCTTTAATTCTAGCCATCTAGATTTAGTTAAAGGAGTAATGATAGTTGGAGAGCAAGCAGGAGGAGCAGAACCAGGGCCAAATCAGGCACAAATGCATTAAATCGGGAGAGAAATGTAGGCCATGCAGTATTACCAGAGAAAGACACAAAAACAGCATGACCAGACCAACAGAAGCCCTTTAAAGTGCAGTGAGCACCACATGTGAGACAGATGTACTGGTTTGGACTCAAAGCCACAGTAGTGATGCCATCAGATAACTTTCAGACTGTGTTTGCCAGCTCAACAGCAGCAAAAAGGATTCATGAGCTGATGAAACACTTTCATGGTGCCCTTTTCTTCTGCAGGACTGTTGTGAAGCCTGGCTCTCACTAGAGCTCTTGAGTCACAACTCATTGCAGTGCAATCACAAGTGTTGCCATAAAGAATGCAGAATGAGAGAAACCAACTCTGAGAGACAATTGCTGATTTTCCTCAGTATACCCTCTCACGCTACCACAGCAGTATGAATCCAAAACTTGCCAAAACAGAGCAACAACCTTGGAGCATTAAGCATACAGGAGAGCCTGGCAAATGTTTTTGGGAGGTTGTTAGGGCCTTGCACATTCCCTTGCTGCCATAACCAGTGCTGTGTCCTTGACAGATCCCCTGACACCTGTCTTTTCATTGTACTGTAGGTATGGTTAGCACTACACTGAAATAAGCCCACTTGTGCTTATTTAATGGTGATTCTCACAGTAGAGATCAGCAGTCTGTACTGCCATTTTGGACAAATTATCTCAGAAAAAGTGCTTCTGCCCAAGAACCATGGCAAATACATCCTTTGAAGCTGGCAGAAGATAATCATCTCCAATAAGAGGCGAATTTGAAAACAGCACAGATAGGAATCAACTTATTCTTTAATGCTTTAAGCAAATTTCATTCATTACAATCAATTCTGTCTCTAATACTTAGAACTTTGAGCAAGCTAAATGCTGTCTTTACTCTGTCTTCAAAGGTATTGGATGAGCTGTATGGCATTTGTTTTCACATGCCTAAGACTTGCAGTCCCACCTGTTAGGACAGTGTCTGTCAAAAAAAAAATTCAAGTAATCACTGCTTCGTACCAGTGGTCAAAGAATCAAATGTTCTAAGCCTTTGAGCATTTAAGTTTTGCTTGGGATGCAAATCCTCAATACATCCTTCCTGGTTTTTCTATCAGAAGTTATCAAGCAGCTTCAGCTGGGTCAGATGTTAGTCATGGAGGTCATGGTGGAGGTCACTGTGAGCTGGAACACCTCCCACCACGCTTTAAGAAAACAAGGTAAATGGTCAGTTTTCTCAGCATCTTCTGAGCTCTCCACTACCACCAGCTAAACTACTATTTTAAAACTAGCTTAAGTAAAAACTACATGGTTCTGCAGTGATTAAATGCCCTCTGTCATTTCCTATTAAAAAATGCATGACCCCCTTTCTTCACTACACATAGCTTTAGCATATACTAGATGTTATTTCCACTCTAATAACACCCAAGGGGTTGAACATATTTATATGTACATATACGTGTTTCCAGCAGCTCTGAATTTTCTTGAAGACTTTCCTCTTTAAGCAAGTCTCTGGTAATTCAGCTGTGAAATTAAAGAAACACGGGACACTGTAGAACTGTAATGAGTTCTACTTTCTTATTCCTCCTGTGAAGAAATCTTAATAATATTCAGTTTATGGCTGTCTATATTAAAGAGGAAATGCAAAATGCTACAGCTTCAGATAAAGAGACAAACTTCTGTAGCTGGTGGCTGGAACAGTTGATTTTCTCTCTTGAATTAATCCAGAGAAATACCTGCAGCATGTCAGTGAAATGCTCTAACTCTTCTTAGTAAATAGCAGGAACCTGATATGCTGCCTCTACTTGTGGTGGCTCTGCTTTCCTTAATTTTGGTACTAAAGCATTGTGGAGTATCCTAACAAATACTCCCAGATTCATCCCACCTAGTTTTAAGCCATCTAATTAGGAACCTTCTTGCCTTAGATACTCTGTCTAGTAGTGAAGGTGAAAAGCTAAGCAACCCTACAGAGTAGGTCACCCCTCCAAAAACCCTGCACAAAGGCTGGACCTATCCTATCCTGTCTGTGTTTCTAATGGAAATGTCTCATTAGCTATAAACCTAAAAGAAAAAAAAATACGTCTGACCATTTCCATTTATGTGAATTGTGACTATTGGCTGACCATCTTTTGCTGGGCTTCACTGATGTGATCACAGTTTGACTGATCTTGATGCACAAAAGTACACAGTATATTTATCGTTTCAAAAATACAGATCCCTTTCTAGCTAAAACAAATGGGTCAGCAGAAAGAAAACTAGGGATTGTTACAGCATAAACTTGAGGGGTTTATATTAACTGTTAACCTGCTCCTGGGCTGTCCAAACACAGGCAGTTTTATGCAAAGGCTGTAGTGAGTGCAGGTTGAATAGGACTGGTGGGACAGCTTCTGCCAGGTTCCTGCTGTTTCACTCTTAGCCTATATTCTCATTATTTTTTTTTCCTTGCAGCAAAGTACTTATAAGCACTAAGTGACTCAAGTTCTAGCTTTGAGCAATGGAGAGAGAAAGACTCACTCAGCTAGGGGTTGTCTGATCTTTCCTGGCTACTTCTTTTCAGAAAGGAGATAAATATCTCTCTGTGGAGATAAACCTCTTCTTCCTCAGACTTTGGACTACAGAGCTAACTTTGAGGTAAAATAGAAATTTTTATCACTCTGGGAGTGCTTCTTCTAACTTAAGGGTGAGATGCAGCTCATAGATGAAGACACTGAAATTTTGATGTCCACTACAAAGCCAGACCTCCCACAATTCCTCTGCTGTACCTTCCAGCCCTTTGCAAGCTTTCAATACATTTATGCAGCTGCTATTGAATGCACAAATTTAAGAAACTTACCTACACCCTTGTACTCATTTTGACTGGGGTAGAGCTAATTTTCTTCACAGTACCCAGCATGGAGCTATATTTTGGTGTTGAAATATGGATATGTTGGATATGTTTATGTGTTGAAAACAGTGTTGATAATATAGAGATGTTTTTGTTATTGCTGAGCAGGGCTTACACAGAGCCAAGGCCTTTTCTGCTTTTCATACTGCTATGCTGGCTGGGTAGCTGAGGGTGTATGGGAGTTTGGGAGGGGACACAGCTGGGACACCTGACCCAAATCGACCAAAGGGATTTTCCAGATCATACATCACCATTAGTATACAAAGCAGAGGGAAGAAGGAAAAACTGAGGGAAGTTTGGAGTTATGGTGTTTGTCTTCCCAAATCACCTGGAGATTGCTGGATATCTTCCTGCCTATAGAAAGTGGTGAATGAATTCCTTATTTTGCTCTGGTTTTGTGGGCTCTTTTCCTTCCTCTATTAAGCTGTCTTTATCTCAACCCATGAGTCTTCTGTCTTTTCCTCTACTGATTCTCTCCCTGATGTTGCTGGTGAGGGAGGGAGGGAGGGAGTGAGTGAGGTGTTTTGTGGTGCTGAGTTGTTGGCTGGGCTTAGACCATGACAACTTTTAATAATTCAAGCACCAAATGCAATTCATATTGCTTCAAAATAAACATCTAAGATGATTCAGGTGAGTTACTCATCTGAACTGCCTACTATTTGCAACTGACTCTAAAGTATAACTCACTCAGATATTTATCTTTTTAATACCAAAATAAGTGAGGTAAATCCCACTTTCTGGTCTTGAGCCTGTGTTATTCCATCTTAAGACACTGCTGTTATTGCTCACTCGTATAACTTGTAAGCAAAAAAGAATAAAGTTGTGCCCTGCTATTATTATACATCTGACTTACCAGCTAGCCTGACTTTGCTGCATTGCCACTGTTCCTGATTGAATTTATCTAATGCAGACAGAACTTGAGAGTTTGTCATGTGGTATCTTTCACTTGCATTGAGAGGGAAAAGTACTTAAAAATTTGCTCAATATCAATCAGTCACTAAGGAGGCAGCAAGCAAAGAGGTGACACCATTGAATTTATACAGAAATCATTGAAGGTTAGAAAGAAGATGCTTGTTCAACTAGTTCCCTAGTTAAGGCAATAATGTACAATAATGAATTTGTAGGACTATCTTGCTCATGTGGAGTCTACAGCAGTTTGGGGCAGGTCTCATTCCCTTACACTCTGTACAGCAATGCATCTTGAAACTAATGAAGTGCTATGTTTTTATGAGACTTGTCATGGACAATAAGGCTAATTGCAAAAGGGAGTATTAATGTAATGACTTTACCTTCATGTCAATAAACTATGAAGGAGAATGAGAAAATTTAATGGGATTGCTTTGTTCAGCAAACTTTCTTACTTTTTTATTGTAATATCTAATAAAGTTCTGAGTGGTGCTGCTTAATATACTGGATTTAGAAGATTTTTTATATATTAAAAATCTTTGCATTTTTTTTTCCATCAGAACTTCAAGGAAGTTCTCCCCACTAATCAGCACTTTAATTCTTTGATCAGATGAGAATAAAGGCCAAATATGTTTTTATGTTGCTGCAGTCGAATACAATACCATTACTGGAAATAAAATATATCGTTTATTCAAATAATCCTGAATTATCTACTATATCCTACTAAATTAGCAAACAAAATGCTTTGGTCTGTGATGCACAAAACACCCAACTAGAGTGTTGTACGTGGAACTGGTTATTAATTAATAATGGATGTTTCAGCTCCTGATCCCTTATTTATCTTTGGGGAAAATGCAAGGGAATTTTTCTGAAGTCCTTCTATACTACACAGTCTATCCAGCTGGCACTCATATTCACCAGCAGTAAAGCAATGAATACTAGCTGATATTGTAGCCTTTATCACGAGGGCAGGTTTTTGATCAAAACTACTCTAATAAACACAAATGTCCATTGCTATTTCTGTCAGTTATTTAAAGAAATGAGAACTTAGTAACACTGGCTATTACTTGGGAGACGTGGTACTGGCCCTATTTATTCAGCCTCTTGGGAGAGAATTAGACAATAAAGCAATATCTTCACCAAAAACCTTAAAAAATCAAATCTGAAAATAAAACTATCATTTCATTTATATGGAAACTTCAAGAAAAGTACTTGAGAGAGAAAACAAAACTATCAGCAACATTTTAGCTGCTCAAGTAGTATAAGCTGTAACAAAGAGTGACTGTGGTTTGAAGGACAATATAGTAGATTTTCTAAGGTTCATTGCCCCCAAGAAATGGCAGAAATGGAAGAATAAAACAAATAAAGAAAAATGTTTAAAAAGGCAGTTATGATTATTAAAATAATGAAAAAAACTATCGTATAAAGCAGTGTCATTTTTGGCTATTCATATTTCAATGGATGACTAATAAAAGATGTGATGGATAGTAAAGAGAGGAATGTGGATGTGTCATCCAGTTTTAAGGTAATTTTTATATTGAGAAGAATAAGTGGTTTATTAGTCAAGTAATTAATCTGTGCAAGTCATTGTCACAAGGTAAAACAGAGCTAAGACGTACAGAAGGATTTTTCAAAAGATCAGGTATTTCTATGAATAATAAAACTTTCATCTTTTTATCAGAGAAACTGTATAATGTACAAAACCTCTCATATCACTGATGCTGTCCATGCTGGGCACATCAGATTAGATTTGATTTTCTAACTTCATATGGGAGTTCCATTGGGCCTTTATGCCATCTGACTCATTGCAGTCTGACCTTGGTACAGCGGAAGATGATGGAGCAGTTCATCACATGGGACAATCAGCATGGACTCATGGAAGGCTGGTGCTGCTTGGCTAACCTGATCTCCTTCTTTGGCAGGGTGACCCACTTGGGGGATGAGGGAAGACAGTGGACGTTGTTTACCCAGGCCTTAGTAAAGCCTTACACTCCATTTCCCACAGCATTCTCCTAGAGAAACTGGCTTCCCATAGTGTGGATGGGTGCGCTGTTTGCTGGGTAAAAAACAGGTTTGGGGCCAGGCCTGTTTTTATCTTTATCAATGATGTGGATGAGGGGATCGAGTGTGCCCTCAGTGAGTTTGTACATGAAAAGTTAGGTGGGAGTTTTGACCTGCTGGAGGGTAGGAAGATGGATCTGGAAAGGTGGCTTAAAGGACAGAGGCAATTTTTATGAGATGCAATAAGGCAAACAAACACAACCCCATGCAGAGCCACAGCTAGGGACACACTGGCTGAAAACTTCTGGGTAAAGAAGGACCCTGAGGGTGTTCATTGACAGTGATTGAATGTAAGACAGCAATGCGCTCAATTTATCTCAAATTGGGCCAAAAAGATTTAGCTCGATCCTAGGAAACATTTCTTCACTGCAAGGGTTGTCAAGCACTGGAACAGTCTGTCCAGAGCAGCGGTGGAGTCATCATCCCTGGAGGGAATTAAAAGAGATGCAGTTGTGGCACTTGGGGACATAGTTTAATGGTGGTCTTATCAGTGTTGGGTTCATGGTCTGACTCTATGATTTTATTCATCACTGTTACCATGCATTAGCCTGGGTTAATGTCTCCTGCCATGCACTGTTTTATCATTGGGATCATTCTGACAGCATCTAGCCTATTCTTTTTCAATTAATTGAGTTTTAAGTTGCCAAGAGTTTTCAACTTTGCTATAAATCAGTGTTCATCTGTAGCTAAAGACATAAATATCTATAAACTTCTGAATAACACTGTATTAGGATTTACATGTGATGTAAAACATGTGTCTTCTTCCCCCTCCATAGCATTTTTGTTCCCTGATATTTTTTCCTCCTATCTATTGATTGTCTTAAAAATGAATTATGGAAAACTGAATTTAAATTCTTTTCCTGTGGTCCTGAAGCTCTCTCTGTGTTAGAGAAACACATGTGTCTCCAGTGTTATAGTGAGAGGGAGGTGTTCTGGGAACCCATATAATTCCTGAGTGAGATTAACCCAAGACTGTTCTCCTCTTTCCTTCTCAAAGGATATCTAGCCTCAAAACACTTAGGACCCTCTGTGGCATTGCTTCCTACCTTGAGTAAGAGTGGTGAGTAATTTGCCTGCTCTTTCAAGGGTTAATCGAGATTCCTTTGCTCTACAAAAAATTCGGGCCAGGTTTATTTTTTTTTTCCTTCTTGGTCTACACAGATGAAGGTCATAGCTGTGAAACTGTTTTCTCTGTCTGCTCTTCTTTTGCCCATATTTCCTATATCTGTGCAAAATTTAATGGAGTGTTTCAAGTCTAGAAAGAGATAAAATCACAGTTTCAAACTGCACATGATGAATTTGGGTTTAAATAACCAAAGCTTTCTCAAGTCTATAAGCAAACTGCGTTCTACAATGGAAAGTTTTGAATAAGCTTAATAAAAGCTGATGCCTGCAGCCCTGCCTAGAATAAGCACATAGAGAAGTTGCATTGAAAAAAACAGCATGTTAATAACCATGAAATTCTCTTTAGCCTTTAAAAGAACAAATCTCCATCTCTTAGTATGAAACCCACTGTTGGAAAAAATTCCCATAACTTTCTCCTTAGGAGGGTGACATGTAGGAAGATATGGATGGAGGGAACAATAATGAGGGGACTACAAAATAAGGGTCTGAACACAGATCTGCAGGGGAACACAAGCAAACTGTGAGGTTATTTAAGTTTTTCAAAAGTCAAATAGCAGTTGATGGAGAGATAAATTTAAACAGGCATAAATCTATTTTTTCTTTGGTTGATAAAAGAAGATAATACATATGAAATTCTTAAAATTACAGGGGAATAGACAGAGAATAAGAGCAAAGTTTCTTTCCAACTTCATTTACACAGACTTGATTTCTCTATTCATGCTCTTCCGTTGCTTTTATCTAATTCAGTTAACTGTATTTCCATAATTCTTGTTCTTTTTGACTAGAAGGGACTCTTATTATAAGAGTGTAGAAAGCTGCTTTCATTCTTTTGCTAAGCTTTTAAAATTTTTCTGGTTTTCTTTCACTATGTTAACTGTAAATTTTTCCTTGTTGCTATCAATTATTACTTCAAACAATATTTTTGAGGGTTTTTTTAGCCAGACTTTTGAAGCAGCAAGGTTAAACATCAAGGTTAGCATACTCACTGCTTTACAGGGAACTACCAAGGACCAATCATGGAGCCAACTCACATGTACTCAATACAAAATATTTTTCCTTTATGTGAGCCCTGCCCATTTTGTGATAGAAAATTCAAAGGCTTCCATAGAATTTTTCTTCATTGGTAAGTACAAGCATACACATTATTATACATTGTCTATGTATCTCCCAAACTGGTTTCCTGCAGTTTAGACACCATCTTGGAAAAAAATTTAGCTTTGTGTCTTTGAAACATGTTTCCTCCTGGGTTTGTTAGAAGACAGAATTAACAACATTCAAGATCATGTAGCATTGAGTTTCATTAGAAATATTACAATGGTTCTAATAGAAATCGTGTCTTTCCCTCTTATAATGACAATTATCTTTCTCAAATAGAAAGCCCATCTAATTTTAACTTTTCAATTGAAAGGTCTGCTAGGTTGTTGTGTGATTATTGTAGCAAATCTTAACAGTAGCAATTTTCAGTTCTTCTTCCTTTGCTGCATTACTCTTTGCACAGGTCATTTTTCTCCTCTTTTATTTCATTGTTTTTACCTTGTCAAATATATCCGTGATATCATAAATTCGACCTGGAGAAACATTTTCCTTTTGCCAGTTTGTTGTTTTTGGTTTGTCCAAGAAAATTGGACCCAGATTTCCAGCTCAGGTCTCCCCAGTTCTGAATGGAGAGAAGGATTGTTTTATGAGTCTTACTCCTGCTTATACTGATTTTTTTTTAATTTGTGAGGTTTCTCCTACAACCTGTCATTGTGTTTCATGGTTCTTTGTGAGTAATAAAAATATATTTTTCTATAAACCTGCAACCCAACTATTTCTTCACTATCCTGCATTAGGAGACCTGACTGGTTTTGCCTAAGAACAGTATCTGTACCCAGTTATGAAGGATCAGCATTTTTGTCAATTCTCACTTCCAGTTCCATAGCATCACCTGGATTCCTTCCCTCCAGTTCTTCAGGCACTCTCCAGTCAATGCCACCTGCAAAATTGCAAAGATCATAATAGCTCATTAATGATAATACTGAATAGCAACAGACTCAAAACTGGTCCTTAAGGGACAACATTAAATTAATCCTTAAGTTTCAATACTGCATAATTACACATCATTTTCAAAGCATGTTTCCCTATGCTATGCACTAAATTACTTTCTTACATTTTTTTCTTCCTCTGTTTTTATTAATTACTGTGGAAGACTATCAAGTAGTTTGTTCTTGAAGCTAAGGTATGTAATGTAGGACATCCTCCATACCCCTTTTTAATCTAAAACAGATGAACTTTGGATTAATTTGGTATTATTTATACATATTCTGTTTATGGCTGTTATTTTGTTGATGACTTTCTGGTGAATATGATTATTTAACTTTTCCTTCCAGGAACTGATTTCCACAAACTTTGAACTGATTTCCACAAACTGATTTCCACAAACCTTTCAACTGGTTGTAAAGCTCCTTGCAAATATTTGCAAGTAGTGCCACAATTATTCTGTTTCCCTATATAATCACTGTTTATCTGAGTACTTCAACACTACTATACTTTTTATTTTCCCACACGGAGAGTAAAAAGCACAAAGAACAAACACATGTCATCAATATGACTGGACACTATTTTACATATTTCTACAGAGAACTTCTCCTAGGCTACTGCCAGAGGAAAGAGGGGCTTTTAATGAATTGATTCCTCTTCACCCATTAAAGATACTCTGGGACTTCCAGTAGCCTACCTGGGAGCATCTAGGGCTGGGAGCATTTACCCCTGGCACAGGCTTTTCCATGAGGAAACTAAGAGATTATTCCCCAAACTCTAAGACTAGATTTCTCTTAACGGTAATACTACCATCCCAGAGAATATTCTCTTTCTCTTTTTATTTAATTCCTCTCCCTCCAATCCATCCTCTGCATACAGGAACCTTGGGCAGCTCCCAGGGACTAAGGACTCCACAAGGCCATGACACATGCCCTGAACACAGTCCCAGAAGAGGGGGCAAGGTTTGTGCTGCCCCTGTGCTGGTGAGCTTACAGGGTGGGCTGGGGGGCATTTCCTCCCTCATGTGTGGAATCAGGGGCTCTCAGCCTCCGTTTTGGTTGCCCCTCTCTCCAGGCAGACAAAGGAACACAATGGCAAAAGGCCAACAACAGCAAAGACCCAGCCCTGCACACAGGGAGGTCGCCCAGCTCAAAGCCAGCCCTGGCACTGAGAAGGTGCCCAGATATGCCAGGAATGCCCTTTGCCCAGAGGGCTTCTCATGCCCCTCTTCAGCTCCAAGCCCCTCCTCTTCTTGCTCCTATTGCCTCACTGTCCCACAGTTTCTGCCAAGGGACAGCAACCCTCAGGCCCAAGTGACCTATTACACCCTCAGCATCACTTGGGGCACCCACTTCCCCCTCAGTGCTCATTCTGGTCCCTACAGATTACCTCAGATTTTTCCTTCCAAAATGCTTAATTGCATAGAGATTACCTCAGATTTTTCCCTCACAAACAGAAACAACTTGCAGTCCTGTGATGGCACAGGCCTATCCGTTTTAAACCATAAATTCCCTGTTCCTGACTTTTCAATTGTCCACAACATTTTCTCCCCTGGGTGACATTTCGTACCATTCTTTCATTTCACCCCACAGGTTTCCAATCCCTGTTTTACATACCCATTTCAGATGGGCATCACAGTTTTACTTTTCTTCCCCGTTATCCTGTCTTGTTTTCTCCCTATAGCATTCAAGTAACCTTCTTCCAGCTTGCTCTGTCATTTCCTATGAACATCCCCAATCACACCCAAAGCTTTACTTTCTTTCTAAAATAAAGTACTTTACCCTTCTGGATGCTCTCTGGACAAACTCAGTTTGGGAACGGCTGGTAGCAGGGGCACTTTGACTCTCAGTCTGTGTGACTGCCTGTAGCACTCACAGGTGACCCCAGAACCATAAACACAGTGTTCTGCCATTCCCAGGACTGGAGATCTCAGTCAACATCTGGACATTTAATGACTAAATATGTATCCATTACTAATATGCATTTTTTTTTTAAGGCTGTAAATGTAACCTGGGCTTTTTTACAGTTTTGGTACATTAAGAGAAACAGTGAAGAGAAGAGAAACATCTAAAGCAAAGGCTCTTCTCCCTGATAATTTTTAGCCTTCACTCCAAACTTTAGGAAAGTTAGAGACATGTTTACCATAGTGCTTTGAAGGCTTTTTCGTACCTTGATAGCAGTGTTTAACAGCCTCACCTCTAGGATGGCTCTCTGCCCAGAGAAACTGCCAGAGAGCTGAGCCCTATGGAGACCAAGGCACACGACAAGCTCTCACACAGCTGCAGAGCTGCTGGAAGAGGAGAATCTGATCTTGTTCCCAAAATAGCACCCGGTGGGAGGTGACTGACTGGCTAATACCTGTGGTGTTTCCATTACCGATTGAGATGAAGTCTGTTGCCAGGAATCCTGGGGTGGTTTCCTTGACAACCAGAAGAAATGCACAACTGAGATGCACATGACTTTTCAGGTGGTTTTTTTTTTTTTTAACTTCTCTGAAACAATGAGCTGCCCTACCCGAACTCAGAAAAATAAAACTGAGGTGTAAAGTCAAATGTGAACAGCATTTGTGTTCAAGGGCAAATTTGACCTGAGCCTGAAATCTCCCATGAAACAAAACCTCAAGAGAACAACCAGCCTGGAAATATTTCTCCTATCCAACTGGGTAGAGATCTTGCAAGATTATCTACTTTGCTATTTTTAGCTTTTTTATGAGAAATTTTAAGAGATGGAAGGTATTTCCACAAGAGAGATAGATATATCTAACATTGAATTAATTGGAATGTCCCTATTAAATCCAAAGCCTTCAGATTTCAAAGATGATTGCAGACAATGCACTGTTCATCAGAAGCACTAGGGGCATTTATTGAAATCAGAATATATTTAGAAATTATTTTAACTAGACAGTGTAAATTTTAAGCTGGAGCATACAACATTAATAGGACTAACAGTGTCTTGTTACTCATTGTTTGTATGTAGACATGGCCACAAATTTTCTATGGACAGTAAACTCACTGAAAAAAATTCGTATTTTCATTAATTCAAGTTGTACTGATAAACAGTTTAAGCCAAATTATGGCCAAGATTTTTCAACAAAGGATTCCATTATAAAATATTGACATTATATAAGGTTTGTATTAGGATTTCAAAAGAAAATGTTCTTTTAGATTTTGTAGTCTTGGTATTTTGTTTGACAAATGAACTAATCCTTAAGGGAGATGAATAAAATAAAATAAAATAAAATAAAATAAAATAAAATAAAATAAAATAAAAT
>QUSF01000020.1:6904401-6964415 GCA_003676055.1 Chloebia gouldiae
ATAAAATAAAATAAAATAAAATAAAATAAAATAAAATAAAATAAAATGTACCCCAAGAAGTATCATGTACAATAGATTGACAAGTAGTGTTAAGACAAAAATATATTAAGGATTTTTTGGCTTTTTTTAGCCCTTTTAAATGAAGAACCAAAATATTACTATTCCAGTTGAACACAGGGTTTTATTTTTCCATTTAATAAATAGTCAGAAACATCCATTTCCCTGCTTTGTGCTTAGGAGGAATAAGCACATGTGAGGAAAGTAAGGAGAAATTGAAGGGGATGCCATGGATCAAATAAGCAAAATAGAAGGAGTAAAGAAGGGACTTATCAAATGTGACAAGCCAGATGACAAATATAAATGTTTTTGAACTCTATATGCTGACATAAGGAGGCTGAATTCACTCACTTTCCTGTTAGTGTTGATGGATGACAATCACTAGAGAGACACTGAGGTCCAGAACTAATTTTTTTTGAGTTAAGAATCTGGAGTATAGTATTCCAGAAAAAATGTTGGCTGGCAGATCATAAGAAATTTCAGAAAACTTCCCTAAATTTTACTTGTGGCTGAGAGAGTGAGCTGCTGGAAGAGGAAGGTAATAAAGTGTTACTGTAGCAAAAAATAACTATAGAATACAAAGGGTGTTGCATAAGGAAATAAATCATCCCAGTCTGTCATCTGTGGGAGTCAGGCAGAAAATATCTGAAACAGAGTGAGAGTGGAAGCAAACCAGGTAATATAGAACAATGTGCACTATTAAAATAATCAGGAAAAGCAGGGTTAACCTGGACATTTTAAATGAGGACAGTGCATGCATCTGAATGAATCATTAGTAGAGATTTATGTGCTTTTCTAAAACAGATTACATTCATAATAAATAGACTCGAGCAGAGAATTTTAAAACCATATTAGTGGTAAAGGTTGATGCTTGGGGCCACATTAGCTCAGCATCAAGCTCTGATCTGTCATAGATCAATGAAATGCAGCAAGCCTGAATTGCTGATTCAATTTAGTATTCATTTACTTTCAGAGCAGAACATAAATAGTAAGGAAGAAAATGTGAAACATGATCTCTGAGACCAACATTATTTTCTGTGGGGAACTTAGCATGCATGCATACATTCAGTTTGTGAGTATTTAGGGAGCCCAGTACTGAAAGAGCCCAATCAGTTTTAAAGCTGAATCTGCTCCAGTGCCCCAAAGGCCTTTTACCCCTAAAGTTAAAAGAAACTTCGTCTTCTTTTGCAGCAGAGACTGAACAAAAGCAGTCTGAGTGGATAAGAATGAACCTCTGCAGAGTGGTAGTGAAAGCCCCCAGCAAATATGTGGTAATTGTAATATCTGATTTAAAATTATAGAGTCACAGACTATCCCAAATTGCAAGGGAGCCTTAAGGATCATTGAGAACAACTCCCTGCTTCTTGCAAAACTACTTAAAAATAAACCATACAATAAGAGCATTGTCCAGACCCTCCTAGAACTCTGACCAGCTTGATGTGTGACCACTACCCTGGGTATCCCCTTCCAGGGAACGACCACCTCTCCATACAGAAGCTTTTTCCCGTGTCCCATCTGAACTTCCCCTGATGCATCTTGGTTGCATTCATCATTCATGGTGTCCTGGCATTGGTCACCAGAGGGAGATCAGCCCTCGGAGAAAGGTGCAGCCTCCTCTTTTCCATGCTGAACAAAACAAGGGACTAAAGATGCTCCTTACAAGAATTTCCCTCCAGGCCTTTCAACATGTTGATTCCCCTCCTTTAGATGCTCTCCAATAACCTTACATCCTTCTTACACTGAGGTGCCCAAACCTGCACACAGCACTCTAGTCAAGGTCAATTTAGTGCAGAGTAGAGGGGGACAATCACATCCCTCGACCAGCCAGTGATGGATGCTGTGCTGGATGAACCCCAGGATAAGGTTAGCTTTTTTTATTAGTCATTTGTTAGTCAATTTGCCATCCGCCCAAATCTTCAGCTTTATTTCCATGGTGCTGCTTTTCAGCCTCTCTGTCCTGGTAGTCCAATTTGTGTGTAAAACCAGAATTGTCCCATCCCAGGTGGACAATCCAACACTTACTCTTGTAAAATATCATTCAACTCTTTATTGCTGAGCTCTGTAGCCTATCCAGATCTCATGACTGAATGAGATAAGGTCCAGTCTGCATAACATTGTGAGAGAAGAAATGGCAATGCATTGTTTCTTTTCCCAAAAGACTTCAAAATGTTTCCATAGAACTTAATAAGGCTAGCTGATATTTCTTCAATAAATTCAAGAAAGATTGATTAATATTTCATTTATATTCAGCTTTAGTTATTTCATATACTAAATCAGATACTGAAATTAAAGTCAGGACATATAAGTGTGGTCCCCAGCTCACCACAGAATCATAGAATATCTGTTGTTAAGGGGTCCTTCATGTAATGCACATGGTCCAACACCCCAGCATTTGCCATAGCAACATCGATCTGCCGAGTGAGATCTGATGCTGACAGTGGGACTAAGCAACAGCCTACAACAGCATTAAAACTTCTCCAAATGTTTTTAAATATTTTCAAAAAAAAAAAAAAAAAAAAGTGGTTTAAATTGTACCCTGGTCTCACAAAAGTCATCTTGGTATACTTCTACCTGAACCAGCCCCTGCAGTCACCAGTCTCTGAAGGCAGAATTATACTGGACTCTTCCTACTGCTCTATTGAGTGCTGACCTTCTGTTACTGGACAAAATGTCATCTCTTTATCCCATCTCTTTTACCACATATGACCCTGTAATGCATAAATTCTCCTCTTTCAAATACCCCTATGCATTTTTAAAGATTTTCTTTTCCAAAATAGTGCTATCTGTTCATACAAATAACAACTGACAAGAAAATGTCATCAATCATCAACATATCCTCTGAAGTTTAGGTTTGCTTTCAAACTCTTTCTACTCCACTTCTTATTTTGTTGTGTCAATAAACAGCTTTAGATTAGAGTTGCATGGTTGATAGGGTGTATTTATACTTAGCAACCGTCTGTAGAAATAAAGATTATCATCAAGGCTATATTGGTTTTCCTGTCAGGATGCTGATCTTTTGAAGCTATACTGTAGCCAGCAAATTCATATTTGCCTACAGATTTAACACTGCCAATGCAGATAAGAATATACTAACAGTTGGGGTAGGAATAAAAGATTAGTTTCTTTCATGACCAATTTTGCAGTAATCCTATCTCTGTCAAAACAATTTGAGAGGGGTGTCCTACAGTGAAAATTACACCTACTGAGATGCACTCAGAAACAAAAATTTGTTCTGCTATTTTTTCATTCAGTTTAATATCTTTAAATGGAAAGTTTAAATTTACTATAATGCAAAAAGTTTTATCTGTGTCCATACATGCATACATTTTTGCTTGACTGTGGGTATGGGTGTACATGTATGAATAGTTGTATATGTATATATGTACGTCTGTGTGAATTACTGCAGGATTATATATATTTATTAGAATGTATTTTAATGCTAACTAAATAATAAAATTTATATTCTTCATCTCTTGGTTTGTCCTGACACCTCTTTGTAACTTCAGTCTGTAAAAGCTTTAGGATTTACCGGCATTATCTTTTTTTAACGCATTATGCACGTTTAGGATTTGACCTAAATTGCTGAATCCCATGGGAGAGGAGTTGGACAAACGTTGTCCCTGTCTGCAGTGTTTGGAGAGGAACATACTGCTATGTGTACAGAAAGATGAGTAGGACAGTCTTGATGTTGAAAAATATTCTTGGCAGTGATTCAGTATTAAAGCTGCATAGTAATTGCTATGATTGTGGTAGTCAACTATTGATTAGGATATTTACTATGCATGGTAGCAAAATAAAAAGATATGCATAACTGGCAATATGTGCTTTTCTATAATGACAATAATAACAGCCACTACAAAATATTACACTGTCAAAACACCACAGTTGTAAGGGTAGGTACAGAGATTGGTTTTGGCTTTTTTTGTTGCCAATTCCTTCCCTGGCTGCTTGGGCAGTGGCTTGCAAAGGTCACTCATTTCTCTGTGCTTGGCAAGATAGAATTTTTTTTGTGTATTTTCAAAAGCAGCAATTAACAGCATAAATTCTAATTGTGGTGAGGTTTTTTCATGAAAAGTGTGTGTCATATTCTGGTGGTGATAGTTCTCAAAACACAAAATTGTGTAGGGGGCTGGATGCTGTATATTCACTCACTGAAGCTGTCTCTTCTGCCAGACAGAAATTCTGCTTTGCATCTGTCATATGCTTTCCAGAATCTTTTTTTTTATTTAGTTGATTTAGTGTTGTCCTGTTCCTGGACAATACATACATTATATATGAAGTTAAATATATGTACTTACAAATGGAGCTGAATTTTAACATTGATGATTCTAATAATTTTCTTCATTGAGAACCATCTTCCAAAACATTCTCAGACTTGTTCCAAGGCATAAACTCCCCAAGGCTCCCAAATGATGCTGCCTCAGAGCAGACTTCTGGTGCATTATGGTCAGTCCTACCTCAAAATCTTTGCTGAACTGACCAGCTGCACTGGTAAGACCTGACTTGGTTATTGTTGTGCCAGTCCTGAAACTTCAGTTCCTGATTGTTCCTGCAAAACTTCAATAGGAAATATCCACAAGTCCTTTGCATTGTTGTATGCTCAAAACTACCACGATCTTGATCAGAGGAGTGTACAGCCTCACTCCTGTCCAGAGCATGAAAGAGGACAGTGATATGCATGGGTGAGTGTTATTTTTGATCCACAGTGCATAAATCTGTGTAGTTATATGATAGCTTACACACTTATTAGCCAGTTAGCCCCAGAGAAGCACATTACTTATGCACCTGAGATGCTTTTATGTACATAAAAGTGACAACTCTGCTGTAAAAAAAACATTATGCAGTAAAGTTTAAAACCCATGTACAACTGGGATGTGGACACCTGTGATTCTAAACCAGAGGTGCCAGTTGAATTTCAGGGATTCATACAAAACTGTGTTGCAGAAGAACTCAGCCTTTTCAATTAAATAGAGCTTCCTGTAAAGATAAGATCTGGAAGGCTGAAACAAAGACCTTCTGAAAGTGAGCAACTATAAAAGTCAGTGATAAGCTCAAGAGACTGCAATCACCGTCTGTTGATAGGGGTTTTTTGAGAGCTAGAAGTCATCAAAGTTAAACCAGTGCTCTTTTCTGTCTAAAGGTTTGTGTCAGTATTTGGAAAGTGCTGATTTAATGGCACTAAAACTGTGAATTTCTCACATTTCTGATTTTTTTGTACTGAAAATAGAGAAAAATTGAATCACTAGACTAAAAAATTCCTTCTTTTCAAAAAGATAATTTTAATTCAAAAGTGTATTTTAAAATGTTCATTTGTTTTCCTTTTTTAAAGGTTATAGCTTCATCATAGATTAAAATAATATTTGTTTTTGATGAAACTAAATAACTATATGTCATTTTTAGATCACTGGTGATCATTAAAATTAAAATTAGTGGTTGTTTTTTTCAAAACCTCTCTTAATTTCATCCATATCAGAGTATAGATGAGCTGTCCTGCAGTTCACAGAATTTAAATAATAAAATTAATCTACTTAAGTGACACTCTGCTCTCTAGATAATAAAGAGCATGTTATCGATTAGTAATTTTTTTCATTAGTGTTAGGAATATTTAATGTGACAATCTACCACTGAGACTTTCTCTATTGAGAAAATAATCGATAAAACTTCCGTGTGTTTAATTTTAAAGGAAAACTGTGTTAATTTAGAAACAGCTGGTAATGATGGAAAGAGAGAGATTTTTGACCTTGATAAGGTCAAAATTGAAAAAAAATCCATTATTTATGTGAATATGTGATAAAGGCAGAGAATTGAAAAGATTTTATTTCAGTCCAGCAGATACCACAGATGCACGTAATTATGGGCAAATGTCTGTGCTTTGTAGCAGGTTCAGTCAATGTCAGCTCTCAGCATTCCCTGTGATTGGCAAAATGGGAGCCTTCAGAAACACAGAAGCTTTCTGATTTTGTGAGTGTCTTGAGAGCCTTAAAAAGAAGACAAAGAATAATAATTTAGTATGGAAAAAACTTCCAAATCATCAAGTCCAACTATATACCTAACAGTGTCCCCAAGTGCCACATCTATGCATCTTTTAAACACCTCCAGGGAAGAGGATCCCATCACTTCCCTGAGCATCCTGTTCCATTTCCTGATGATCCTTGTAGTGAAGAATTTTTTTCCTAATTTCCAAACTAAACCTCCCCTGATGCAACTTGAGGCCATATCCCCTTGTCCTATCCCCTGTTAATTATCAGAAGAAACCTACCCCAGCTCACAACCACCTCTTTTCAGGAAGAGCATCCCAGGATAACTTCTGTGATACTTCTCTGCAATTCAAAATACTCTTCTAGGAAAGATTTCAAAACATTTGGAGAAATTCAAATGCTTCTCCATACTGGTGTTTTGTCTCACTTCCATTATTTGAACACACACAGCAGCTTCATGTTCCTATGGAAAAACCTGCAGTGTTGTGATGCATGTATTACAGGAAGAAATCCTCAATATGACCACACTTATGTTGTATTGGGTTTAAATTCAGCATCTGATATAATATAAATATAAAATAACTGTAGCTGCATATAAATGGAATATTATTCAGTCTTTCATAGCTTTATGAAAGATGTTGAATTACGTTTTTAATGAATCAGAATAGTTAAAATGTCTGAACAAGGTAATGAGCTGCATCTTGGAGTTATTTACTACTTTCTTTTGATTGTAAGGAGGGATTAAATATTCAGTTATTTAGTTAACTGCACAAATGTGTCTAGTGACCTGGTAGGTATTCTGGAGAATCCAAGATGTCTGTGTAGGACCAATATACAACACCAAATCTTCAGGAGAGTTTGCCTTTTTGGACCAGCAGTCAGACACAGCATGGATTTCTGAGGGCATTTCACCTGACACTATATTCCTGTTTTCAGATATATGAGTGAAGCCCTAGATGACTAACTCAGAGGAGAGAACCTATGCACCTTTGGGTTTCTTCTATACAATTAGGAAACATGTTTGGCTTCCTTACAGGAGTGCTGTTAAAACAGTTACTAAAATTAATTTCTCCCCTCATGCTACCCTTATATCTCACAAAGTTGGCAGTTTTGGCCACAGAAATTTCTACTATGTACGAGTTGCTACTCAGTAGCCCAGCCACAGAGTTGATCAAACAAAGGAAAAGAAATTTGGCTGCACAGTCTATGTAATTTCTAGATTTGCCTTAAGTTGCTGTAAAGCTCTGGAAGGGCACTATTATAGAAAGTTCAATATCAACACTGACATTCAGAGCTCTTGGGTTTATGAATCAGATAAACTACTTGGAAAGCACTCTGATTCTTTTCACTAAGTACTTGAGAACTGATTCAAAATGAAAGCTTCTAAAATTACCTCTATTCCTGATTTTCCAAATTAAAAAACTTGATGTGAAGAACAGTCACAGCTTTTCTGAAGGAAATATCTTTAGAAGGAGAGATTGTTCCCCTTTTCCTTGATAATTAGAGTAAATTACTTGGGAATAGAGTATTCAGCATTTTTATGTCTTCTCTTCAATGAGCTTCAGAACTTGAACACTTTAAATCCTCACTGTAAAACACCCCTTGATGCCATTTTAACCAAAACAGTTTATTCACTCTGTTTTTTAAATAAAAGAACACTTGTATTCTAGTCTATTCTTAGGCTTAAATAGCAGAAAATTGATTGCACAGAAGACAAATAAACTTTTTTTTTCAAAAGACAGAGGAAACCAGGCATAGTATTTTCTAGTATCTCTGCATGATGTGTCTCACATTCACACATGGGTAAACACACTGTGAATTAAATGGAAAAATGTATTTCTGATGAATTTGGCCTTTTTTACATATACTTAACTATCATGTGAAAAGCAGGATTCATAATCTCATAACTAGGATCCAAATTCAGTAGGCAATATATAAATGCCAACATGTGGTCTGGTATATAAACTTCAGCTACTGGCAGAGCTCTTCCAGAGCTCAATGCAGAAGGTCAACATTTGGTGTTAGTGTTGTTTGAAGTGTTCTACAGTATCCAAGGATTGGGAGATCATGAGATAAATCAGGTGTGAAGAGGCATCAGGAGATCTCTGTTCCAAATTTCTGTTTATCTGTGAGGTCCTTTTAGGTTTCTTTGGGTTATTTGTCTCACTCAGTTTTGAAAAACTCCACAAATGGAGACTATACCACCTGCCAGTAATTTGTCTCACTGTTGGCTGTCCTGATTGGAGAAAAAACTTTTCTTGGTACCCCATCTGAACCTTGCTCCCATTCAGCTGGCACACACAACACAGGAACTATAGGAAAACCATGTTCTCAAGACCAGCTGGTAATAGGTCACCCAAAAGTTCTGCAGGCTCCATGGACTGTCCTGGTTAGAGCTTGTCCATCTATGACAAAAGCTCAGACACTTACCCCACACCTAAAAATGTAGGGGTGGAATTCCATGTCCCAAAATTAGTTGTCCAAATAGCTACTTTTCAAAATGGAAGAGTTCTGGTATTTGTCTGATGGAGCATGTGCCTGTTTCTTGTAGAAACCTGAATAATCTGGGATATCTCAAAGAGCAGTAAAAGTCTAAGTATAGACAACTAAAATCAGATGATGCAGAATACCCAAAGAGATTAATTTGGTATCTTACTTCATACTAGTTGAAGGGAGTTCTGTATTATTCCATTTTTGACAGCCTATCACACATTAGTCTCTCAGGCTTCCCATATGCAGACATCAGACTGTGAAGAGATTTTTCCAAGAATTCTCAAGAATAAGAGAAAAATTAGGAGGTTTGAACCCAAACTTATTTACCAGGATCTTTTAGTCACATAGGAGAGGAACATTTGCATGCAGCTGAGAATGACCATTCAAAACACTGAAATAATTCCAAAGCTTTCAATTAGAGTATGCTAGATGATCCTAAATGATTAAATTGTAATTTTCTATCACAGGGATGGATAATGTATGAAAATGTTAGAAAAGGGTATGCAGGAAAGTGAATTGAACTACTTTGTTTTTTTTAATAGAAATTAATCTTTTATTTGCAAGTCACAAATATCTTTTCTGTTCACTTCTGGAGATGAAGCACTATAAATGCCAATTTAATTTTCACTGTGAGGTTAGTGTTTGGAGTAATGGAAAATAATTTTGCTTTTCTTTAATGAATAAATCATTGTAGGAGGCTCTGCATGATAGTTTTATCCCACATAGCTATTTCTTCTGATTATTAGCAGAATTTTACATTTAAATTCCTGAAACGTTATTAACACATAATCATTTGCTTTCAGACCTTTCTTGTAACTTTGCACTTTCATTAAATCCTTTTCACTGAGGTAATAGGGAATTACTTTGTTTAATGATTCTCTAAAAATCCAAGAAATCTAAATATCAGAAAAAGGCAATTTTATTTGACAAATAATATTGCATTCACCAATATAATTAAAGTGTAATGTTTTCTTCAGTAGGCCATGTCCCTAGCAATGGGGTATGCAACGCCCTAATCCAGAGGCAATTTTGGCAAAATGAGCTTGTCCTTTCCCAGAGCCTAATATCAGTCAGTGGAAAATCATCAAATAGATTGTTTACTCCGAGAGTATATTTAATATCACAAGAAAAAGAGAGAAGAGCTCATTTGGAGCAAATTCCCCTTGAGTTCTTCTCCCATGGGCAGTTAAGCTATTCAATCTCCTGAAGGTATCTTTAAAGGTAAAAAACTCATGGCCTGGCCACTCTGAGGAGAGAGTCACCAACCCAACCCTTCTGTGACAGCTTCAGGCTGCTCATGGCCCCTGAGTCCTGCAGTGGCTCTGTGTGTGCCCAGGTCTGGTCCATGGTGACAGTGGCAGAGAATTCAGTCCTGCAACAGAAATGTGACTTGCCAAAGCAGTGCAGGACAGCATGGTTTAACGGGACAGGTTAAACACACACTGCAGTAGGTCTCTCCAGTGCTCCCTTCCAGCCTCACCCAGGTGGGATTTATCCTTGGGAGTGAGCTCCTCTGTATGCCCTTCTCGCTCCAGACTCTGTGTCCTTGAAGCTTTTACAGATATACCCCAAGGAATTTCTCCTATCCTAGTCCACTCACCAAGAACTCCTTTGTTTTGAATTTTGCAATAGTTGATATCCTCCTTTGATTGTAGGTGCAGCCTTAGGAAAGGAAATTTTTCTCAAATTGTCTTCCCCCTAATCAAAAGCATTCTTGTTCTCTGTCAAAGAGTTCAAGTTTTGTCATTGTTTTGCCTTTCCTTCTCGGTCCTTTTACAAATGTTTTCTTGATTAAAGTAGTTGAAAATCCTTCCAAACAAAACCAAGAAAAACTTTAAGTTTGCACAGTGAAAGCCTGTGGGTTTACTTGATGTAATATTTTGCCCTGAAATTAACAGAAATCCCCTCGGACTTCTGCATGTATGTCAAAGTCTGGTAAATTAATGCACTTTAAATCTGTGAGAAGAAATACACAGCAATGCTAATGGAGGAACAAATGAACTTGAAATTTTGGTGTATATTCCCTGCTGTATGGATCCACAGGCAGAGTCACTTGCAGTTTACAATATCTGTGGTAAATAACTGCAGCCTGCAAATTTATGAGCAATCTGAGAAAGATGAGGATATGTTGCTATAGCACTCCAGCCTATACCAGCAGCATAGCACTTCTTCTTACCCAAATCACAGCTAAGCCAAACAGCTTGAACTGGCAAATAATAAGTTTTTATTATAAGAACCTCAGGGTATGGCATACATGTAGTGCCATAAACAGTCCAAGAATGTTCTGCTTGCATACAGTGTATTTCTATTCCCTGCAGCTTTTATAGTAAAGTTTCCAAGCTGTGCATAAGCAGCAGTATAATAGGATCCCTATTTATTTCTCCTCCAAGAATGCTGTGCATATTTACTTGCTCATATTCCTTCTTTTTCTCGGAGAAGCTTTACTAGAAAACAAGTATTCTTTAATAATTTGCTAATAATTTGCATTTTCTGTCTGTTTATTTTAGCAAGCAGGTTTGATTTTTTTTATCAACTGATCATTTTCCTTTATTTTGTTCTGACATTTTGTTTCCCTTCTTCATGACAAGAGTATAATAGATACAGACTCTGAAAAAAGGTCTCAGGGATGTCATCTGTGTGTCCTTTATTAGTAAAATGTCTCAGTCTAGGAAAAAAGGATGGTCTTATGGACTTTAATTCAGATTACTGGATCCAATATTTGGTTCTACTAAATACCTCTTATTGGTGTTCAGAGCCAAATTTGGAAAAGTGAAGCTACTGCAGATAGACCCAAACCCTCAAAATTCCTTGGAAAGGCTGTCAGTTCACATGCTGTTCAAGGCCAGGCTCTGAAAGCTGCATCCTGATAAAGTTGCTGCTTATTTTGATCCCTAAAGAGGAACTAAATTCCATGGTCATTCTCATGGGTTTCAAGATTACTCAGAGGACCGTGTTTTATTTTTCTAAGAGCCCTAGAATCCTGTCAGCCAAAAAGGGTCACTTCTTTCAACTCTCAGTCATATAACTTCTAAAGTTTCTGACTACCTCAGTAAGTATCTTCAAAGTCTGTAAACAGAATTGTGAATAAAATAATCAAATTTTCAAATGTTGGAGGGCATTCAAAATTAGTGAGTTTTGTTTTTTTCTCTCTGCATTTCCCTGAAGTCTCTATGGAGGTAAAACCCCAGACTTTAATCTCATTAGTAGTCTTGTCACCCGCCAGCTCTAAATGAAGCACACATTATTTGAGCTTCTTTTCACATCTTAATTGTGTCTCAGTTAGAAGGGTATTCAGTGTGGTCAGTGACAGGGATAAGGGCAAGAAAAGAATCTGAGTAGAAGTAGAACTAGGTGAGATAATGAGGCACTATTTAATCCTTCAATATCATCTTTCAAGAGTAAACAACAATTTTTCTTAAATTTCAAGGTGGAAATGAAGCCACATTGTGGCTTCTGGGTAGTTTCTTTATTGCAATAGTCAATATAAGTTCAACCAACCAGCAGTACATTCAAATTGAGCTTTTACTTATGATTTCATCTGAGCAAAAAGCATCTTGAAAAATTTCAAGGCAAGCAACCAGCCAAAACTTTCTCCCTTTTCCAAACAGCTTGGAAGCACAGCTTCTGTCAAGTCACTCTTTTCACCCTTCTTTCCATGACTTTCTAAAAAAGCTTTTCACAGAAGATAAACATTTGCCACAACAATAAGGGTGTAATGTGTATTGGATCTGTTTGAATACAAGTATGACAGCAATATTGTGGTTTTTATTGATTTTTTGAGTTGTTAGTAAATGCTTCTGAATAAAAAAACTTTCTTACATTTTGGAAAAAAAATATTTGTCATGGCTCAGTAAGTCACTTAAAAAATAAAGGAAAAGAAAGATGTAGTAAATATGATTGTGAGATTTCCTAGATTTTTGGGAAAGAGTGGTGAATTGGCACTGGAGAGATCTGTAGGTGATATTTTTGGATGCTGTTGTACACCTTGGACAAAAAGGGCCTCATCCTTTTGCTCACAGAATCTTCTGGAGTTCGCCCATGAGAATCGGATGAAAACAGCCTCTTTTCTCACTTGATAGGCCAATGCATGAAACTCCTGGGAGGTTTGAGGGAAAAGAGAAAATAATGTCTTTTTTGCAATCTCTTCTGAGTTCTTGGGAAGTGTTTCTGTAGACTTCTTCGCATTAGAGGTTTTTGGATACTGGAATCCATCTCTTTTCCATGATCCCTATTCCATATGTCTAAGCTGCAGAGGAGGGGAAGAATTTCAGACACTCCACTATATTAAGGACTTTACAGTCAGCCCCCAGGGCTATCTGCTACACTGCATGGATTACTCTGCAGTGGCTAACACTTCCCAGGCACTGAGACCTTTCATAAATTCCATGTAAATCCACTTCCCTTGTGTTTCTTGTTGGCCAGATGGGCACTGCCAGGGCACGTAGCTAGTGGGAATCATGAGGATATTGCTGGAAATGACTCCATAAAAACTTGAGCTAAGGTGCCTACCATGGGAGCTCCAGCTTCCATTTTGGGAACCAGACATAGAAAAATAAATGTCAGGGCACTTCAGTAATTTATTAAAGCAAGCATGAGACCTCTGTGGTGAAAGTTGCCAGAAAATTGTAGTTCGAAGTGTAAGACATCCTTCAAAGATGTAGATTTCTTTTTTTCCCCATCAGTAATAATTCATCCAGATGAAGATCTCTTTTAAGTCCTCTGCAGCTATTTCGTAGCTTCTCAGCTACAAAAACAAGCAGCATATCAAAACCAGTGCTATTTTGAAAATTGACAGTTAGAAAAACTGATGAAAGATAATGTAGTAGCAGCAATGAATCAGATTAACATGGAAAACGTGGGGAACGTTCCACCTACGCAGGGAGCAGTGCCTGATATCAGAGGGCTCTTTCATCTATGATAACGAGACCCAGTGGCTGAGAGCCAAACCTTCAAACTGCAAATGAGATGAAATTTTTTATCAGGAACATACTTAACCATTTGAACCATTTACTAATAGACACAGCATATCCTCCACAGCCTTTAGGCCACAGGTGAGTCTCACCCAAAATGAGAATCAAGTGAGTTTGCAATGAACTGAAAGTTATCCGGGTGATAAAAACACTTCCTGGGTAAAATCTAGTCCTGATTTATGAAGATGATGAAATTGATAATGGCCTTAAAAATTAATTTCTCTACAAGCAAGGAAGCAGCTAAAGGACATCTGTGCTTTAGGAAGCCAGAGTTTATTCTTACTATTTTTTGGTGAATTTTAGGAGCCTGAATATTGTAGAAAACCTACACTGTTCTGGAGTTAATTGACCTTTCATAAAAACAGAGCTGCTAAGCATTTGAATTTTAATATTCTAAACTGACCATATTTCTTCAAAGGAAACACTATTTTTAAAGTATATCTTTGTGTTAGACAGAACTTCAAGTTTTTTTCTGTGCAAAACATTTCTTCCTCTACTCTCAAGTTTTGTTTATTAACAACAAATCCTGAATCTTTGAATTCTTGCCCAGGTATTCACAACAGATAATAAATCAAAACATTCTTTACCTACAAAAAAAAATCAGCCACCTCTTTCAGATGAACAACAAGAACTAAATCAACTTATACTTCTGTGATATTGGATAAATGACTGCATCTGAAACAAATAACTTTACCAAGTTCCATAACCTAGATTTGTAAAAGGCCTAAACTAAAAGACCTGGATTTAGCAATGAATAATAAACTAAAAATTTTTCTTAATCCCATTTGTATTAAAACATGCATTTTCTTCTGTTACATAAACATTTTCTACTGATCATATCTTCTTAGGGGTCTTTCAAGGATGTCCTCACATCATTTGTGTTCAAATTTGTCCAATAGACCATGAAGAGCTGACTCTTTTAGTCATAAAGTCATTAAAAATGGATGTTATTTGCCACTGGAAAAAACTTGCTAATTTGAAAACTGCTACACATTATGTCCTTCCTGATCAGGTAGGTGTCACCTCATACTTTGCCACAGACTCTAATTCAGATGTAAGCATTAAAACAACTTCAATATCCAGGCACTATATAATTTAATCACACTCAAAAGATTTCCATAATTGTATCCACAAACATTACTGCAAGATCAGCTTTCTGCTCCACAAGGTTCAATTAGAATGTGCAACACACCAATGCATTAAAAAAAAAAGCACAAACAGAATGCTTCTAGTCCTCTCATCTTCAAGAGGTTTTTATACAAATATTAAGCAAGCGAGCACTGCCACTTCTCACTTTCTAATTAGTTTGTTTTATAATGTTCCTCTCTCCTGCACCTCATGTCATCCTTGTAATTTCTTGCATTTTGCTAAAGGCACAAGGAAAAGAGAATTTTACTCGAGATTGCTAATGAAATATGGAGCCATTCACTGCTAAGCTACACATAAAATATCTGGCTTAGATTGCTCACAGAGCAAAGATGGCTCTCCTGTCTTCTGGCTGTTCAGAAAGCTGTTTGAAAACCACACTTAGTTTCAGTCTCTTCCTACCAAGTCAAGGGAATTAACTGACTGAGACACAGGCAAATTAAAGATGTTTTCAGAAGTGGATGGCCAAACATCTGAAAATCAGATTGCTTTCTGAATATTGACATTGGATCAAGGTGCTAAAATTTTGATATCTCAGTCTGAAAAATGTGGACTACAATTGTCATGATGTCTTGGTAAATCTTGGAAAAATCAAAATGGAAAGGACTATTTAGTTCTTCATGTTCAAGAGATAAAAACATTACAGAGGATTTTAAAATACATTAAACACTTCTAAAGCTAGATTATCATGTACTTCTTTGAGACTTAATTCAAACTCCAAATTAATGAGAAATGGTTATTAGTTCAATGAAACTTCATTGTTATATTCAGATTTAATACTTCCTCTGATGAAAAGTATTACTATTTCATTTGTTACGCAAAAAGCAGTGTCTGTGATTTTACAAAAAATGGTTGCTCACATGAAAATGTACACATTTTCCTCTCTGCTTTCCTATAGAAAACTAGAATAAGACAAATTATAGGATAAATGTTGGAGGCCACGTAACTTATAAGTTTTGTCCTGGTGATTTGAAAGCAAAACCTTCTGCTTAGTGACTTCACTGTTACTTCCCTCCTTTTTTCTCTTTTATTACAGTTTGTGTTGGTATATTCTGATATTCAATCCCTTTTTTTTAGGGAATGTCAGCCCAAAAAATCATCCACACAGCTTTGAAACAAGAATAATATGAGTATCTGCAATATTAAACTTCTTTGTATATGTTCATAAAACCAGGAACAGAACAAAAAGAAAGTTCTTTGTGTTCATCCTTTTGGGTTCATAACCACTCTCAAAAAAATATTTACATTGTTTTAGAATTAAGATATTAAAAAAAAATTGTGCAATAGTACAATAGTTTTAGACAATACTAGAAATATAAAGCCTCACTTCATCATCTGTTATGATATGATAAATTCTTTGCATTCATTGCCCAGTATTTAAAATAGATTTTAGACAGAGATGGTGGCAGTTTAAGCACAGATACATTCTAGCTGTGCAATTACTAAGAAAAATAAATCAATTAGAATAGTTTGCTAACATAGACCCATTAGTTAACATATTTTCTCTTTCATTTATGAGCATATGGTGAAGGTTTCATCTTGTCTTGGCATAAGGACATTTCTGTAGAAGAAAAATGGGATTGACATTTTATTTTTACACTAAGTTAAATTTCCTTGTAAGATAATTATTTAAGAAATATGACATGTAAGTTGATGCATGATCTCTGGAAGAGGTTACTAAAGAAGGAATAAAATTGATGTTTTTTAGCTTTAGTATATAAAATATATACTCAGGAGTTCTATAAAGAAAATTTTCTGGTTAGCAGCATAGGAGCTCATGTTGTGGTAGCTGCTCTGCTGGATGATATTGCTGGGATTTAACTTAGTACCTCTACAGAGAAAATATCAGTAGTTATAGCTATAAAGCTCTGCTACCAACAGCTCTCCTCCTGATGGAATGAGTAGAGAGGGAGGAATTTATAACATGCACTTTCTATGAATGTAACTTCTATTATCTCTATGGTATTATCCCTGTTGATATGGAAATAACATTAATGTTGATGAGAGGCTGCTGGGGATTATTGCCCTGCTACTCAGACTTAAATCTTGTCACAATCCTAAACTGCTCAAACTGGGATGAAAGCTGACACAGCCAAGATCTGATGCAAAGATGTTGGATTGGCACCAGTGCCAGGCTTCCCCTTCCCATGCCATGTCTTTCTGTGGTAGGCAATATATCTTCATCTCGTCCAAATTTCTTCCTATCTTAGATATTGATGATTCACTACATTATTCCTTTATGGAGGCAGTCTGTGACCAAAATATACCCTCTGGTATGAATAAATGAGGACAGAAGAATCCAGCACAATTTTAATAATTTCTCAAGTACATTTGCTTTTAATTATTAAATAATCACTGTATTAAAACTGTCTGACCCAACTGAATGACATTTAGTGTTCGACATCCATGTGGGCTTTCCCTGCTAGACAAAAAAGGCTGAAAACCCCAGTAGGATTCACTGGAATGTATATTCCCCATGTCTTTAATAACTAGAATAGATTTCTTTTCCAATTTTCTAATAGTCCTTTGAAATTGTAAGCTCTAGAAATATTGATATGATTAAAATTATCTCCTCAGTACTATATAAGAAGATGTTTCTTATTTTAAGTGCTCCCACATACAAAACTTGGAATGAGTGCTTTTGATGCAGAAAACCACTGCAGAAACCACTGGTTGTTTTTCTGCTATTATCCCTATATAATCTAAATGTCTTCTGTAGATCCAATTCTTCTGCTGTAGGAAATTATCTGCATTCCCTATACTTACATGGATAAAATTTTTCATTTACCTGAGCTGAAAAAGCATCTTGATTGAATTAATCAATTCACCAGATAGTCTTGGTCATTGTGTCTGACTGCTCTATTTCATTTTCTCACCATTCCTCTACTCTCTGTGCCATCACATACTTTATTGACAGTGATGATGTATTTACTACTAAATCATGGAAATAATCTTGAGCAGTATCAAGTAAATTTTCCATGGTGATTTTTCCCACTAAAAAAACCTATAATGAAAATTCTCCATTAATAAAATCTCCCTATTTATTATCCTAAATTTGTCAATTACGCCATTCATCAGCTCGTCCATGGTAATTCACGGAGCAATATTTTTAATTAAAATGTCACAAGGTTCTAAATCCTTACAAAAGTTTAAGTAATTAATGTAATAATTAATATTTACATTAATAACTCTAAGTTACTAATGTAATGATTAATAATTACTTGAATAATTCAGGTACTTTTGGCACCCAAAAACTAATTTCCTCAAAAATATTTGTCTTTTTTTTTGAGCAACCATAAAGTACACTGGCATTACTTAAATTTGAAGCTTTTAATCTTCAGTAATCAAATTGCATTATTTTCCTTTGGCCTAGAAACATGCAAATAATTTTCGTGAAATGTCCCTTTTGAATACTTCTTACAGATTGTTGTAACCCTTCTGAGCTCCTTCTGAGTTCTCCTCACAATTTGTCAAAATGTTCTCATCACCAGTTTAGGCTGTGGTGTGCAAATCATCTAGGTCACACAAATCCCTCATTGCTTATCCTCAGGAGATGGTGTGTGAACTGAAAGGTTCTTTATCTTTGTGTTGTGCAAGTACATTATTCTTGCCTGTTTACAGCTATGAAACAGAAATATTTATTGACTGCTTCTGTTTTCTATTTGTGGATGTTGATTGTATCATCTCCTTCTACAAACTGCCCTGCATCATCTCTCATGACACATCTAATCTACTTCAGAAATGCTACTGGGGAGGAAGGCAAAATGCTCCCTCTTGCTCTTGAGTCTTCCAGCTGGAAAAATGCTGCTGAGCTTAGTGCAGGGCCTCAGGAAAAAACCCAAAGGAACACCCAACAAAACCAAACAAGGACCTACCTGCTTTGATGTTGCTAACTCTGTGTGTTAATACATCTGATTGTCTTGGAGTCAAGCTCTCTTGGAGTGCTTTTCTTTGCAGAGTATTTTTTTCCTCAGAGATTCAGCTGAAGTGACATCATGAAAAGTTTCTTGGGATACATTGTGCCTTTGTATTAAGACTTCTCAGTAGCCTTTGTCATATTTCAAGATTCTCTGCTCCCAAAAGCAAAGTTATCTTTAAAGGTTTCTTGCAAAAAAGATGCTGAGGAAACAGCTAATAAAAGTCTTTGTCCAGATAAGCTGAAAATTCATAGATATTTTCTCCTATCATTTGTTTTCTTGCAATAAATGTAACTTGTGTATAAAATCCATTTTGTCTTAAACACTATTAAACCTTTATAAAGATAGTTTTATCTAAACTGTAACAGAGTAGAGAAGCAGTGATAAGACTGCTAGTTCCTGTGTATCCATATATTAAAAATATTGCTGAGCTCATATACATGCAGAGCTGGAGAGATCAAGTAAATTGCCTGAAGTCACATATGAAAGTGAATTTGAAAGGAAGGACATGAACTACAGAATTTCTCTCCCACAGCCCAGAATGTTTTCCACAAGGTCCTTGGGGTTTTTTTTGTTGTTTGTGTTGTTGTTGTTGTTGCTCTTGTCATTTGGGGGTTTTGTTTGTTTTTTCTACAGATGTTGAGATTATTTGAAAACATTCACCCTTATGGACAGAAAATGTCATTCTTCATGAAAGAACTGGAAAGAAAAGAAGAAAGGGAGGTCACAGGGGCAAAATCATCCACTGGATTTTTTGAACTCAGCTGTAAATCAAGAAGAAAATTACACAGACAAAAAACAAGCATTCATTTACATTAGAAAAAAAGTGACCATTTTAAAATCCAAATTCAAGTTGCAAGGATCAGACTGAAGCACATCTCTACTCAAAGGTTCAACAGCTGTAATATTTATCTGGAGACCATTAGTTTTCTTCTGAGAATGAACTGAGGACCAGCAGCTGTAGAACTAGATTTTCTCCCTCTCCTCCTCTTTAATGTAACTATTTATTAAAAAAGAAACACAAAAACAAATCTAAGTAACTGATAGCAAAGATTACAAGGGCCCTCTAATTGTTTATTTTGAAGCTGTTTTCTCATGAAGCAAAAGGAGTATGAGAGAGGGAACATTTTATGCTGGGGGAAAAAATACAATGTTGATTCAATTTATTTCCATACGGAGGCAATGTTGGAAGGCTCCACTAAGTTGCCTGGCACTAGCTGGCAGAAAAAAATAAATGAAAACACAGCTTTAAGAACAGAGCTTTATTTACTGATGCCCATAAATGGAGCAGAGATGGAAAGTGTTCAAGATTGCTGACTGGCTGATTGTCACAACTGATTGTTTTTCACATCAAGTGTTCCACACATTGATACACACACCCTGCCAAGACCCAGGCTGCATCTTTTGGAGTAAAAACTCTATAGAGGCACAAAGCACACATTGCTAACACAATGCATAGTCATGAGTTTAGGTGCATCATTTATATTAAATTGTTTTTCATACTCAATGTGTTGTTGTGTTTCTAAGCAGGCTTGCTACCTGACAAATTAAAGTTTACTCTCTAATATAAGATGACAGGGCTAAATGACTGTTTCATAAGTTTTGCCCAGAAATGTCATTCCTGTTTTGATAGGCACTGATCTCAAGATTTGAACAAATACTAAAGGAAAGGCTTAGAAACCAACTGGTGGTAAAGGCACAGTTTGGAAATATCAGTAGAGCAAACATACTGTCTGCTGCTTTCAGTGGTTGCAAGTACAACTTAAGTGTTTTCAGTAAACCAGTGACAATTTCAGGTATGAATTCAGAAGCATAGAGTCAATTCCTTGCTATATTTCTACACTACTTATATCACCTGAAGTAATAATTAATCCATAAAAATTCATTATTTTCCCCCTAAATCTCTGTTAGTTAATTATGTTTTACAATATAGTACAAGGTCATCTATAACAATAACCCTTTATGTACAAAAAAACACAAAGGTAACTATGTGAATCTGCTCTTGGGTGGGAGTAAAGCCCATATCAGATCTCTTAAGAGTTTTATGATCAGTTCAAGATGTGAATGCTCAAATCAAAATATCTTGCTGTTATTTAATGTTCTGAGATAAGGCACTACTTAGTTTATGAAGATTTCTTGGTTTCTATTTGATTACTCTGAAATTAAAACATGAGTTAGTGGATGACTTCTAAGTGTCTAAACAATAAAGCCTTGAACAATTATATATCTGAATAGCAGGATTTTATTACCCACTGTAAACAGTGAAGCTACAAAAAAATGAGGGGTTTTTATTTGCTCTCCTCTACTTATTATGCTTCTCTCACTCTCAGGTTTGATTTTCTCATCATACAAATGGAAAACAAGTTTTCCCTCACAGCCACTCACTCAGAGCCACTTTGGTTTCTGACAGGGGGTCTTTCTTTCTGACACAACACCAGTGACAACAGAGGTTGTGTTAGCCAAACTGTGACCTAATCTCCTTTTCAATTCTACCATTGTTCTCAAAATGTGATCTCAGTGACACCAGGATAAACGTCTGTCAGATTTTTTGTCCTGAAGGATGTAAGAGTGAGAGAGCAAGACCTGAAAATTCTGCTGTTGCAGAATTGTAGTTCAGGTTTTTTTCTACCTAGCTGACTTCCATTAATGTGGCTGTAATTTTTCATCCACAATTTCCACATTCAAAATTGAGGGGATTTAATAAATAATATTAATATTAATATTTCTTCCACATTTTTTTCTTTTTGACAATTCTTGAACACATGCATTTAAAACATTTTATCTCCTCCCCTCCTCTCTCCCTTTTCTAAGCTCTATCAGGACCTCCAGCCATTCCCTTTTCTCCTTTCTATGTCTTGCTAAATACACAAACACACTGTTTCACAATAAAGAATATCCTCTTAAAAATAGATATTAGTGAGGACACATGTTGAAATTGCTGCTAGGCAATGGGCAGCAATCACTGTTATCACAATTACCATTGTTACTATGAATCACCTCCATAGCTTTTCTTTCTTACTCCCCTTAAAAGTCTCTCTGGTGTGTTGATATCTTTCCAGGAATTAAATGCTTAGACCAGACCAGAAACCATTTCAAATGTATCATTTCATGAGGGTATGAAGGATAAAAATGAAGAGCAGGTAGAACTATGACTAAGAGGAAATATGACTTTGAGACTGGGTACCATTCATGTGCTGCTGGGGGGAAACAGATCACAGTGGACACCCACACACCATATGCTGTCTACCATAATTCACAAGGGCTTCCAGACACCTCCCACCATCCAAGGTATTTGTCTCAGGTTCCTTTTCACTCTTGATGCATTAATGCTGCCACTTTGTGGATTAAACTTTTTCTCAGACATTCCTCCAAGATTTGCTGCTGTGATTTGTTTTTCGTTCCTTGCTTGTCTTTGCATCTTCACTTTACTCAACCCCCTCCACTGCCATGTTCTTAAAATAAAACCAACAGACAGAAACACAGTCATGTGCTCAATGGAAAATCTTCCTCAAGATTCTGGAGATTCAAAGAAGAGTTTTAACATTCATGGAAATTCAGCAAATATCCATTGTAAAAATAAGTTTTGAGTACTTCAAACCTCCAAGTTCCAGCATTGTTGCTGCACCATCTAGAAATGTGAAAATTTTCTCCTCTTTTAATGGGCAGCAAAACAACATCAGCCTTACCTAGGTCAGGGACATGCACACAAAAAAAAAATCATACTATCATTAGAAATCAGTCTGCTTCACTGTGGAAGAGGTATAAAAGTTCTCTGCATGCAATCATTGGTAGTTCTGCCTCCAGGAATGGTATATCAAAAAAATTCTAAAAGGGCACCATAAAAACATTAGAGAATATAAACTAAATTTTTGTGTGTTTTTGTTGCTCAGGGGAAACATCAGTGTTAATAAGCATTGGAAATCTGATTGACATGAAAGTGGTTCAAAATAAAAGTCATTAATAGCCTCAATGCTTAGGCCAGGCTAAGGAAACCTCAGGGTAAAAAGAAATGACTACAACTGCCTTCTTTAAAATGTCTTTTAAAAACCACAGTAGTTCTTTGGCTAAGCAAATTTTAGTCTCATTAGTGACCGTGACAAATATTATCTGGAAACTAGAACAAGAACCTACGAATAACTCAACAGAAAGTAAATTCCATGACCCTGAAGTTAACTCAGTTGGTGAGAGTATGGCGATAACACCAATCATGGATCCAATCCCCATATGGACAGTTCACTTAAGAGTTGGACTTGATGATCCTTGTGGATGCCTTCCAACTCAGAGTATTCTGTGATTATGTTTAACCATGGTTAATTATTATTCATTCATCAAATTGACACTGGACAGACCATTGAATGAAATATGAGTCAAAGTCATTTGATCACTTCATAACTGGAGAGACCACAACAAACCCTATGAGAGCTTAGGACCATGTCATGATTATTTTAATTTGTGATCTAGTGGTCTGCTACTACCATTCACATTCCAGGAATCCACTCAAAGCAGGGTGTGATGAATTCCAGCTGGATGCAGTACTTGACGTGCTGGTTTGTGTCAGCTGTCTTTCCATTCATATTCATCAGCTGTCCCCTTAACAAAGACTCTCACCAAGGGTACAGAATTGCTGCAGTGACATGAAAGAGACAGTAAAGGTGATCTGAGTCATTGTAAAACGTCACAAGTAAGCCTGGATTTGCCATTTCTAGGTGTTAGGAAGAGCAGGGGATGGCATTTGGGTTTTGACCTTCAGTTTCTTAAGTTTCAGTGACCTAAAATGAGATTCAAGCCTTGTGATTCTCAAATCAATTCAGAAAATGGGATTTGAGCATGTCTGAAGTCTTTTTTCTCACCATTTTTATCTCAACAAATTTGATTTAGAGCTTGAAAAATACTGTATGCACTTTAATTTGCATGTGTCATTCTACTTTGCATTGCTGAGTAGTGACTGCAGCTTTCTACTCAGAACTTTTGCATTCATTCTTTGATTGCTCAGGTTGCTTACAAGAACAAAGTCTATATTTGTAAGGTCCAGGAAAGATTAATGTAATGTCTTCTACTCCATAGCAAATAAATTAGCCAATTGTTGTTATAATATTTCCTCTCTAAGAATTTCTAAATATTGGGTACTCACTCTGACATAAACTTGGGATCTGTTGCTAGCATCAAACAATTATGAATAAATAAAAACATAATTTCAATTATACATAAAATGATAAAATATAAGAAACATAGTAAAATAAACAATAAAAATATTGTATTATTTTACAAAATAATACAAAAATATTTTGTATTATTTTATTAATCTCAATCAAATTAAATACTAATTTTTATGTAGTTTCAATTTGACACTTATTTACCTCATACCAGGCTGCCAAGAAGCTTATTCTGAATGTCATCCTGTTGATTAATTCCTTGGGAAAACGGGTCAGCTGATAGGAAGCCAACAACAGCATCAAAGGAAATTTGTCCCATGAACAGAAAATTTGATCAGATGTACTATGGGTCTTCAGACCTTGGCAACCAAGATGGATTATGACTGAGATAATGTATCTAAGTAAGGACTGTGAATGCAGCTTCAGATTTAACATGCTTCAGTTTTGATGTTTAATATGAGCTGCCTGGAAGTGAATTTATTTATTGCAATATAGAATTGTCTGAAAATCAGGATCTTTTAGAAGGCAAAACTGTCTGCCAAACTTGCAACTGTCAAAGTTCTGAAAACTGTCTGTCTTCCATTATCAGAGTAAGTATATCTTACTGCTTTTAAATCAGTTATTTTTGCACAGATCTTCAAGAAAAACATTCAGAAGGAAACCTCCCTTAACATCTTCAGAAGGGGAGACAATATGTGGAGGTGGGAATTTATGACATTTTGGCATTTAAAGAAAGAAAATACACTGTTTTCCTCTCCTAGTCAGATGTCTGAGCACAATAAAACACACCAAAGGTTCAGTGTGCCTCCAGAGCAAGGAGGAGAAGGAATGGTTCAAAAACCAGAGAGAGAAGGGGGAAAAAACACATTTCTCGTCTTAATGGCATGAAAATGAATCACACATTTTAAAATCCAGCAGTCCCTTTTTGATTCTTGGCTGCAGTTTTCTGGTAACACTTCTATCAGTCACATTCATTTGAAGCATGTGGCTACACGTATTGGAGATACGAAGACACAGTTTCTGCATTTGCAATTTCCCATCTTCAAAGTGCTTTTCATTTTTGTGATAAATCTGGAGAAAACCCTGTGATGTGTAAAAGATATTTCTCTCTCCTTTTCTCTTTTTTTTTTTTTTTTAATTCATCGCTGCTATTTTCTTTGGTTTCTCCCTTAGCCAGGATGCTAATATTTATTTGTGTCAAGGACATCTTTCAAGCCTAATGAAGCCAACTCCAGTATCCCTTTCAGTTAAACCTTAATTAAATGCAAATATCAACCATTATACTTCAGCAAAAGGGGAAAACTCATGTAAACATTGAAACACAAAAGCTTCTGTTCTTTACTCTTAAACCTGAATGGACCTGGACAATATATAATAGGAGCCAAGAACTAAATTAGCATAATACTGAGTCACCTCTATCGACCTCCATTGGTTTCAAATGCAATTCACTTTCAAGTACTCATTAGTCTAAAGAGATAATTGCAGGGAGAAGAAAAAAGACCATATGAAAAAATATTATTTATGTGAAAGAGACCCCTGAGGCAACCTATGAAAACCAAAAAGTAGAAGAGAAGGATTGTTTAATGTCAGAAACATGCAAAACCCTAAACAGACAGGGTGTGGGCAAATCAGTGTTAGGTGCACACATTCATTTATATATATATAAATAAAAATGGAAATATAAAAACTCTTCTAAAGTATTATGGAAAAGCAGAAATGTCAGATTTGGTATTTTAAAGTGATTCCTTTTCATGTTATTTCCCACACACATAAAGTACCGGTACATGCGCTTGAAACACTGCTGTGGCAGACTGGAAAATAATTGACCATGTAATGACTTCATACCTGGACCTCACCCAGAATCTCAATAAAAAAGCCCTTGAAATGAAGACTTATTCAGGTCAGTGGTGCTTCACAGCAGTATGTGAAGGCATTTCATCTGTGAAATAATACTTTCAGATGACAAAATACAGAGTGATCTGAGTAGACTGGAGGTTTGGTTTGAAATCAGCAAATGAAATTTAATAAAAGCATGAAGGATGCTCCACTTGAAAGAAGGAAATCCAGCACTGAGTTAAAAAAAAAGGCTTCAGCTAAAAACCAATGTAATATCTGAAAGAATACAGCAAATCACATACATATAAAGGAGGAAAATTTTGTATGATTTTAAAAAAGGCGTATTGCTATGTGAGGTGTTATTAAAGACTTGACTATAAAATAAACATGTGGGCATTTAATCTGAAAGAGTGTGACAAAGATCGAGATAATAGATAATCTAGAGAAAGTCTAAAGGTGACTGGAAAACAATAAGAGGTTTAGAAGCACATACTAAAAAAACAGGATTTATTTAATCTGGAAAAGATTTTAAAAAGACATGATTCTACTCTTCCAGTAGTTTTGTTTTGTTTTTATAGTAACACCACAGAAGAACAATCAATTGTTCAGACAGTTCAACGGTGGTCGAACAAGAAGTAATTGTCTTAATTTGCAGAAACAAAGATTTAGGTTAGATACTAGGGAAAGCTTCCTAAGTATAAGGAAGCACTACAACAAGTTGCCTAGACAGACTGCAGAATTGGTTTTCTCTGAGATTATAAATCAGATATCTGTTAGAGGTGGCCTCAGTACATATCACTTGCCTTTTTCAGTGCAGGGTGTGGGATTAAGAGGCTAATTAAAATCCTTCCCAGGTTTGCTTTTAGAAGATTTATGATACATGAGATCATGGAACCTGATATGTATACCCTTTTTCTAAAGACATGTATGAAAAATTGTCACCCTTAACTAATTTTTTTTTTCATTAAACAAGCATCCAATGTTTATAGTTGAAGAAAAAAACTTACTTACTTCTTATGCTCCAAGAAGTGTTATTCAAACTTCAGCTGAATTTGGTTTCCTTTCTGTTGGAGGTCAACTGTGAAAAGTTGCCAGCTGTTGGCCAGCTCCCAGTGACACAAATGACAAACTCTTCTTGGTGTGTTAGAACATAAAGTAGATATCAAAATTAGCATGAACAGAGATTTTTCAAATTGCCTCAGAGACAAAACATCCTGAGAGAAGTCAGTTACCACTGTAAATCAATGGGAAGCTACACACTAAGGCAGTATTTTTCCTACCCATTAAGTTCCTTCTGCAAAGGAATCCTGCCTTGTGTCATCCAACAGTGATGCCTGAATATGTGGGAAGATATTGCAGGATATTGCAGTTCACAGAGATGAGAGAACCAAGTGATTTCTGCTGCACTGGTGGGAATCAGGTTATTGCCACAATGATCTCGTTTTCCATGAGTGCAGGATGGAGGCTGAAGAGGAAAATGGGATGCTACATCCCAAATCAGGCTCTTGTCTCCAGCCCCTTGGTTCCATATGTGTACCCCAGGCAGAGAATACATGTGTGTCTCAAGAGCCAAAGAATGTAACTTTAAAACAGCAAGACATAGGAAAATACATAGTATAAACTTGGGGGAGGGGAGATGAGAGGAGGGGTGTGTCTCAAGCAAGATTAAAATTTTCAAATTTCAGTCCCTGAGGCAGTCCCGGTTTGGGTAAAGTTCCTATAAAAATGCCTCAGGCTGGCAAAATATGGAAGAATCTGATACTGTCTGCCTGTTATATATCTCTTCTGACAGCTCTTCACTGTTTCCTGTTACAGCCTAACAATTTACTGTGATGTGGCACAGGTGGGAGCTGAAGGAGAGTTGTCATGGAATGAGATGGGTCTGCTCATGGTAACCTCCCCAAAGGCTGCTGTGGGCTTTTCCTGATCACCTTGGAGCATGAGGGACTCATGAGAGCCTCAGCAGCCAGGCCTGACCTCCAGGAGGAACAAGGGTGCTCTGAGCACTTTTAATGTGGCTCTAAAAGGAGACATATCAAACATCAGATGCTAGAGACCAGTGATGGACTGATCTGCCATTCCTATCCTCCAACATTTTGATGACTCTTTCCCTGATGTGACCAAAAGCCACTGGTGTAGCACTTCCATGTCATTCACACAGGACAGGGCTCATGAACAAACTGACCTCCAGCCCCTCACCAGTGCTATGGATCTCATTACATGGAATTGCTCCTAGGACAGTTGGGAGAGCACAAACAGAACATTATGTCAATCATTGCTCACTGCTCCTGCCATGTGGGTGGCACTCAGTTCATACCTGCTCACCAGGATTAGGAACTCAGGTAGAATCACTTTTGGGTTTTTATTCATAGTCACTATTTCAGGACCTAGTTGTAACCAGCTGCTCTATAGGACCTGTGAAACTCATGACCCACAGCCTCAAAACTTCCCAGAGCCCTGTCCCATAGCTATTAAGGAAGATTTCTGACCCAAGAATACCACATGTCCTGCTACATACCCAGCATGAGCACAGTCATTTTACAGTGTGCAGTCACTGAGGTGTTTTGGGAAGAGCTGATGTGCAGAGAAATATCCAACATCCACCTTGAACACAGACAGCAGCAATCAGCAGCATTACTCATGTGCTGTCTCTCTGAAGGCTATATACAAATGGACCCAGAATAGAAAGTGCACTGTCAGACTCCTCTATGGACAAGGTTTGTTAAATATGGTGAGGGCATAAAGAGAGTTGCATCTGTCCCTTCACCTCTCTTTACTCTGCATTTTGCACTCTGAGAAGAGAAATTATGTCATCTGTTAATAAAGATAATTCCATCACTAAGGAATTGCCTTAAGGCACTAGGTCAGGTTCTGCAGTATTTAATCTCTGGGAAAAATACCAATGTAAATGGATGTGGAAGTGGTTTTATATTTCACAGAAAGAGAAGGAAAAATATTAAACCTGAGTAGAATATATGTGGTTTTCTTCTGGCTTTATCTTCTAGAGTAGAATGACTGAATTTTAGACATTTTCAAGTGGTGGATCCAAACATACTGCAAGATTATTGGAATTATCGAAGCCTGAAGTGAGCTATGGATCAGGGTCAATTTGGTAGCCAATACACTGAAACTGGAACAATTTATCTTGGCTCTCATTAGAGGAAAGTGTGAACTCAGAGATCCATAGAAGTGATAGTTCTTTCATGCTGTGTTAATTGCAAAAACACCTAATAGTTCACCACTGGAAATCCATAACACATTGGAGGAGTGAATGCTTCTAAAGAGGAGTTTTGCTTTGCCACCCACAGTAAAAAATGAAGTCAGTGAGTTAAGAGGAAAGAAAAGCCCTCAGTATCCATGTACTTGCATTTAGAACATCTCTTTATGTTTTCATAAAGACAACTATTTTTGAATACACCACTGCATTTTTAATAGCAAAAATGCCATATTTTATAGCAGAGAAAGGACACATATTTTTTTGTGTTTTGTATCTTATGCCTTGATATCAGTATTAGGCCTTGTCCTAGGCTATTCTCCAAGTCAAAACAAACCACTGCCTTCCACTCTTCCTGGCCATGGCCATTTCACTCTCTGACCCATGGAACTGAGCATACTTGGCCTTTCATAGTCAAGACTTTTCTACCAAGCCTGTCAGGATTTTTTCAGTAGTCAGCACAGATGCACAGCCCTCTTGAAGGCAACTCATACCTGTGTAAGACAGATGAATACAAGACAGAATATTAATTTATCTTTGGAGGTATTTCTCCCACTCTGTACTCAATATAGAGAGCCAAGAGGGTGGCTTTAATTTAGTCACCTGAATTTCAAGGAGATGAAGTTATATTAGGTGAATCCACATTTAATCTTCGTCAGGTTTTTCATTTCCTGCAGATAGTTCCATTATCTGTCAGATAATAGAGGTTGAATCTAGAGATTAAAGTTTTCTTTCATTGGGACTTGTAGGAGTGAGCTTTTGACAATTATTTTAGCCAGAACTATTTTTCTCCTTTGTTTATGTGTTTTAGAAAAAAAATACAGGTACCACAATAGGAGTTCTACACCATTTCCACGCATTTCTTTTTAGCTTATTATTTCAGCCTTTTTCTCTTTAATGCAATACTCTAGCTTACTTCTGTGAGCAAATCCTTATTAGCCAAGAGGTAATCAAAACTTGGAGATATGGCTTAGACAATGAGTTATATAGCATCTGACCCACAAAATCTATCTTTGACAACTATCAAATAACTTCACTGTCTGTAGTCCTCAGTGGGAGACAGTTTTAAGGAGAAACATTCTGAGGGTTCTCCTAGTCATAAAAGAGCTATGGTTGGTAAAGCTAAATAAGCCTAAATTTTCCTGAAATCACAATGATCCTCTGGACTCAAGTTTAACCACAGAAAACAAGATTTTTGACAAAGTTTTAAGCCACCTTGTCACATTTCTTTTGTGTTATTTGGAAAACAAAAAAACAATGTGGGATTTTGTTCATCACTGAAGTACATCACTGAGGTCAAAGAAAATATTTCCTTTCTGGTGAGAGACAGCTGGTGTGCAGGCTGGAGCTGTGAGAGTAATGGATCAAGAGCAAGGATAGCTGGCAGTCAGCATGGTCTGCAGGGAGCTGCCTCTTCCCACCACCAGACCACTCAGTAGCTGTCAGTTGGGGAGGGATGAAGGACTGGTGCTGCATCTTTTGGGTTCTGCCTGCTCCTTTGTCCAATAAATGTCTCACAAATGCATGTCTCTGAGAAAAAGAGAGCAAAATTTCATTCATTCATTCAAATTCATAGACACTGATGTCTCAGGGAAAACACTCAGTGTCAGAATGGGTGCAGCCAGCACAACAAAGTTTCCAGAGTGGAAAGGAGGAAGTTTAGGGCACAACATAATCTTGGGTCTATGAGACATCATAGCTGCTTGCTTTCTTTGATGCCAATGCTGCAGAGAGGGAGAGGGAAGAAACTGCAGAAGAGCTGTTTTTTTGTTTGTCCTCCTCACACTTGGAGAGGGATTTGGGAAAGTTGAAGATACAATTTCTCCTTCACCTTTTGCTGTTTCCAAATAATGGATGTTACTCTTCTGTTCCTCATTGTACTGTTGTGTTTGGAGTATACATTCACAGGATACTTCTTGTCAGTGTGTGTATGAAAAGAAAAGACAATTTTGGAGGAAATTAATCTTCTTTTTCTATAATTTTTTTTCTTCCAAAAACTAGTCTGAGCAACAAAGCACTTGTTCTGGCAAGGTACTGCCAGTCCTTTTATTTTCTGTGCATTTCTGTGCTGAGAGAGAAAAGATTACTGCTTCTGCTTAACCTGGTGCTGGCATTGGGGATTATGCAGATATTTTCACCCTTGTTCCTTAACAGTCTAATTCCAAACAATGTGGAATGAGATATATCCCTTCATGTCTTTGCACATCTATTACTATGTTGACTGTCTTCAGGTGATATACATGTGCTCATGTGTATTTACACATATGTAAAACCTGCAGGATCAGACCCAAAAGCAGTCAGGTTTGATGGCATTGCTCATTCTTGGGCTACACCACAGACCTAAACTTGTTGCTGTGTTTTCACTCTTGGGATTTAACATGAGATTTAACATGAGAGCCACTGTTTGTAGGAGTGAGAAACAAAAGGTCCTCCTCATCCAACTTTGTTTTTCTTGGGTTTCTTATTCCTCACCAGACCTTCACCCTGTCCTGGCACAGGACAGGAGCAGCTATGCAGGCTCTCTTTGCAGCTGTTTTTTTTTTTGTGTGCAGTGATTACACAGCCTGTAACTAAGCTTCAGGAGTGAAATCCGAGTGGGTGTCAAGAAGGCCAAAAAGAGGAGGATGGGTTTGCATGGTTGAACTTTATCCTCTTTGCTGTCAAATATTGGGATGATCTCTTCCTTATAATAGAAGAATGAGAAGGAAAATTTCTCAAAAGCATGCAAATAGTTTTTGCTGTTTCTTCCAACCTGATAGCTTTACAGGTGCCACAGGTAGAAGTGAAACACACAACAGTGGAGCTGCAGGATTTTTACTTTAAACCTTGTGCAGACTTGTCTTCCATGTCTCCTTCTTTCCAAGAAGAGATTCTAACTTATTCTGAGCTTACCTGCTCATGCACAAATAAAATGTGTGACATGAGAAAGACTGAGGGTGGATTTGAATGACTAATGCTTTGGGAAGTGTGAGCACTGCTCTGCTTCTCACAGACACTAGAAAGCTGGCACCCTGCAGTCTTCCTAACATGACTCACAGTGGAGTGTGAAAAGAAAGGTTTTATACAGGTTCACCCATCAGAATCAAGGTGTTCAAGCAGTAAATTAGCTGCTGCATACACCAGTTCCTGATGGAACTAAGGAGCTGGCATCCCTCTGCTGGCAGGTACCTGGCAGGCTCTTCCAGTGGCTATTGAACCACACAGAGCAAGTGCCTACTCTCAGTGGAGTCAGAGGCAAACTCACACTGGGAGCATCCTGCACCTCTTAAAATGCATGAGAATAAAAAGGTGATAGCAAAATTGTAGAGGGTGAAATTCTGCTGCCAGCTGAAGACTGTATCAAAAAGCCATTTGGCCCTTTTGAGTGTGTTCAAAGACTTGTCAAGTCCCACAAAAAGATCTTTTGTTTCCACACTCAGTCTCGCATTTACCTTGCCAAGCAATACATCAAGGCACGGAACTTTCACAGACAATGTCTGTGGTCAGTGGCTTATCTTCTGTTGCTGATAACTGAGGTGAGCATCAAATTCAGCAGAGATGCCCAAGGTGGGCAGTGAAATAACATTAACTACTGCAAAGGCAGGTTATTGGTGAGATGAGGCAACATAATCACTGCATTGTGAATTAACCTGACAGGCATGAATAGGAAACCATTAATCATTAAGGAATTAGACTGGACTCAATATGCACCAGTGCATAAGAATTTGTAAAAAAATTCATTACAGACAAACTTTCCTACTAAACGCTAGAAATCTGGAGAGGAAATGAAAAAAACCATTTACTAGGTCCACTAGAATTCTCTCTCAGATTTGAGCTATTTATCTATCTCATGCTGGGTGTTTTGGTGCAATTCAGAAAGGATGAGCTTTCTTCTCTCTATTCAGCCTCCAACTGCACTCTCCTGAGACCTCCCCAGACCACTCACACCTGTCTCTGTCTCTGCAGAAGGTCTCAGCAGTAGCTATTTGTGTGACAATTCCTACTACGATCCTAATGGATGGGGCAGTGAAGCAGTGATAAACAAGATTAGCTCCACCATATGGCATCAGACACATTACTCCTCTAAACCAAATTACAAGCTGACTGTGAGACTCTTGCAGTCATAACTCCATCTCAGGAATGCTTCTGTGTTTGTGGACAGCTCAGCACTATGGCAGCTGGTTGAGTTGGCTGATTCCATCATGCTCTCTGTGCTGTCAGTGCAGACTGTCCTTGCAAAGCATTCAGATATCTGTCTCCAACCTAAGAGTTTTGTTGGCAAGAAGGATGCACAAGGAAACTGAATAATTAATAAGAAAAGCATCCACAAATATGCTGGCTGGGTATCAGAAATGGGTCTACCCCCAAAATTCAAAATACTTTCCTCAAGTGAAAAGAAAAAAGGTCTTGTCAGAAATATTCCTGCAGTGCCTTTTGGGAAGTGACTCCTTAATTCTTCTTGGTACATTTCTCCCCTGCAAAAAATCTCTTCAGAGCAAACTGACTCCTGTGAGAGATCATAAACCCATTCTCTTGAGAATTGTGCTTTATGGGAGCTGAGGTCAGCAATGCAGTCACCTGAACATAAAGAAGACATAGAGAAGAAGGGTACCTGCATTCAGACACCATCAATCACTGCTGCCATAAAGAATTTTTGCATTCAAAATATTTGGGGTTGATTGGGAATTTCTTTTGGAGGTGATATCAAAGCTACCTATCTAGGGTAGATGCTTCTCTTAAAAAGTCAATTTTGCAAGGAGAAATTGTTGTGCTGGGGATCCTCTGGGCTGAAAGACAATGAATCATCACCAAAGGTAGTCTTAAGCTGTCCAAGTGTTTGACATGAAAAAAACATTCTGGCACCTGCTCAGAATAACATGAATCTAATACATGAGATGCTAAATTTGTCTGTTAAAAAGCTGCTTAATTCTCTTGGAGTACAGGTGTTATTCTAGTCCAAGGATAGATTCACAAGCATTTGATTAAAAATGTTGGTAGAGCTAGGTAAGAGACTCAGAGGTCCACCACCATGGTAAAACTCAGCTTCTTAGGCACTGGGAGAGAGGGAAGCCAGAGCCACTTAACACTATCTGTTCCAATATTCAACCATTTAAAATTTTGAAAAGCCAGTACATGGCCTCCTATTCGCCCAGAAAACCTGTAGAGGAATCGGGATGGAGTTAGAAGATGTGTGAGCTGCACAGGGAGAATGTTAAGGGCACAGACACCAAACAAATCAATCTTCATACTCCCTGTTGTGTTGAGGGTGGCCCATTCTTCCTCTATCAGGTGTGCAGCTGGTCCCAGTGTCCTGGGTATTATTCATGCTGGGGAGGAGAGTTCATAAACACTAAACATTTCTCAATAGTGCTGTTAACATGAGCAGTTGGATCATGTAGGTTTTTATACCAGAAGTATTAGACATATTGCAGAGCAGGAAAAGGAATAAATTATAACTTTTCTGAAGTTTCTGAGACGTGAAATCATGCATTATGAATTCTCCATAGATATGTCACTACTAGCCATCTTCTGTTTTATTTCTAGCTGCAACACTTAGTTTCTGTGAGAAATGAATGAATATGTTAGCCAAGAATTTCCAAAGCAATGAGTCAGTTAAGACTGGGAAAGGAGAGAGGATGGGGAGCAATAGCTCCTTCCCCATTAGTATCACCTGGCTCAGAGTGCCTACCCCAGGCTGCATGATTGGTTAGAAATGCCAGCACACACATTGCTCTCCATCTTCCTTTCCTCCTGATCTATGGTCCAGACACCTCCATCTGACAGGTTTCCATTTTTAAGTTTCCTAGTCAATTAATTGGCACATTCCTTTAGACCTCTCAGCTCTGGCATGCAAAGATGACAGTTATTTTTAGAAATCCAAACTGCTGTTTTTCATGAGTAGAAAATTCACATTTTAAGAAAAACTGTCAGAGTTGTTTTGTCTTCAAAAGAAATGCACCACCAAGGAGCTAAAGGCTAAGTTTTTGTAGTTTTGTGTTTGTACTGCATGGCTTAGCTGCAGAGTGGCTGGAGGCTGTGACGTTTGATAGGAAATTGGTAGGCATATTCAAAACAAGATGAGAGATCAGGACACTTGCTTATCAACCTGGGAGAGAGGCCTTTCCTGGTGATATGTTCAGAATTATCAGGCATGTCTATATTTCTTTATCTCCTTCTTCTCTAATTTTGAGTTCCATCTCAGGGAAAATAATTAATATTTACCAACAACACCTTTTAGTGATTTACTTCTTAGGATTAAGGAGATTTGCTAACCCAAAACCTCTGATGTACTCAGACACCAACTGTGCATAAAAGGAGTTATTCATTCCCCAAGCATGTCAGTCTGGCACCTTTCACCAGTGCTACACACACAAAGAGAAACATGGAACTACAGAAGACAAAGGGCCAAATAAAAATTGCCCTCTCTTCCTCAAAATATTGTCTTTTTAAGCATTACACCTGTTATTATTCCTAGCTTAATGAACAGGGAAAGGCAACAGATGAGGCCTTTGAAAGCTGAAAAAAGGAGCCAAAAATGTGGGTCACTTTTTGCTTCTCTGAATTTGTATTTAACCATAACTCCAGTGGAGAAGCTGAACTCCTAACTGAACCATCCCCAACAGAGCTGAACTGGAATAAAACTGGATGCAGCCTGATTTCAACAGCTTCCCACAGTATCTGCAGCTCTGCTACCAAATTGGATGCTGAGTACAGCCCTGAAGGAAGCCTACAGGTATTCCTCAAGTTATAAGATAGATAGAAAGGATTTATGGAGGGTTCTTCTTACAGCTTCTGCTGGGAATCATTTACTCAAGGCAACCTTTCCTTTACATATATTTAAATTATGTTTCATATAAGTAAGTTCTGCAACATCAACAGAGCAATGTAGGACAGAGTTGGGTTTATGACTCTCATTTTAAGAGAATGGCATGGCAAGAGCTAAAAAGTCTCACACCCAGTCCTGTCAAAAGTTCCCTGATGATGGAGTGAGGTGCTGCAGGGAAGGTTTGGTCCTGACTGAGAGCACCTGATCTGGAAATCAGCAGGCAGCTACACATAGAATTTGCATGAGTATTTCTACATCAGTTTTCTCTCAGGCAAGAAATTACAAATTTAGAAGCACCCAGGTTTATACCTATGTGCCATAAAGTCGTGCAGCATGAAGATACCTGATCAAGTGCTTAACAAACAGGCTGTATTGTGGAGCTCCACTGTGACTAATTAACATCTCGAAGTTGCTATATTAGTCCAGGCAAACTGCCATGCAAACCTACTGTACTGCTTTTTGCATCCAAGCAAATTACATTAGAGCTACCTAAGGCAGCTGGAATGCAATACACTTTCAGAGATGGAGGAGCCTTACTCCCACAATTTATTAGAGATGCAAGGCTCCCAAAAGCCTAAGTCACACCTGAATTCTATTTTAAAGCAGAAATAAGCCTAAGGGAGCAAGGCACTTCAGGAAATTGGTCTCTACATAATTGTTATTTACTAAATTCTCACTGTATTATCCATTAGAATTCTTTTAACGTCCTGTCTGATTTAGATAAATATTGTTTGTGTTTAAGTAGTGTGGAATAAAAGAACCCATAAGAAATCCAAAGGTGATTCCTTCATTTTAAAGGTTACTTGTATCATTAGTAACTGATTAATATTTTTTCATCTAACATTCCTTCCAGGAATGAACACAGTTTTTAACACACTCCTGAGCCAAGGTCCTACTATACTAACCTAGTTTTCTGACATTGTTTTTAAATTATTCCTCCTAACTTATATCTGTGCAAGTAGCAAAGAAGTTATCCCCTGTAATGGGCTGAAGAAGGTGATATTTACTGGTTTGAAAACTTCAGCAATTGTAGGTTTCATGAGCACTCCTGAAGAAATGTTTATCCTTAAAATAGCTGAGACAATGTAAGTTGTTCAATGGATCCTTGTGTGGGAGTATGTTAAGAAGAATTGTTCATTGAAGCTTACAAATATGATGAGCTGTTTTAATAAAACAGGAGAAACAAGAACTAATGGAGGAGAAGGGATCTGCCTGTCTCCTCTCTGCCAAGATACTGCCAACCAAAATTAACAACTCCTATTTTAAACCCCAGTGTTTCAATGAAAGGATTAATCCATACCCATACCTGTGTGCAACTCTTAATCTACAGGACTGATCAGATGCTGGAAGCAATTCCCAGCATCCATTCAGGACATGAGGACTCTGCTGGAAAGGTGCTGCAGGTAACCAGCTGCTGGTTTCTGAGAAATGAAGCTGCAGCTGCTGGGAGCTGATCCAAACCCTTCACTTAATTTGATAAAAGCTTTCCAGCATTATTGCTATCGCTTACAGTTTCTGTTACTATAATGTTGCTTTCAGGTGCCTGACTTAAATGTCCCAGTATTTTTCAAAGAGTGATGGATATATTTATTAATTTATTTGATAAATAAATATCTTGTTTGCTGGAGCTGACATATGTTGCTCTGTATGTAATAAATTACAAAAACACACAGCAGATATCAGTGGCATCTAGGTAAGACACATTTTAAACATATTTTTCATACTCAGAAGAGGAGAGAAAAAAAAGGTTTTGAATGTGATTCATCTTTCGTACTATTAATCTGGCTTAGAATGAGTTGAATCCTACTCCCAGCATAACAGTCTACCTATCTTGGGTAGCATGGCTATTTTTTTGCTTCAGACTTTCCAGCACAGTAAGTAATTGAAACCACCACAATGCCTTTAAAATCAGTGTTAGGGATGTTTCCTAAGTCATTGAGGTAGGAAGCTTAGTCATGGACCCTGATTTCAACATGATAATTGCTGTACAGATGCTTACAACCATACAGGATAAGATGTAGGGCAGGAATCAGTAGATGGACAGGAGAATGCAGGGTAGCAAGGGATTCTGAAATTAATGACAAAATTTTACCACAGTACATAAAAAGTCTAACTACAACCAGCCTATGTGTGTATCATGACAGAATGTGGTTTTAAGAAGTATCAGAAAATGGCATAGCAGATATTCAAATACTGCACTCCTCCAAGCATGAAGGGGTTCAATCTACCCACCCTGCTCACTCAGGTCTCTGAGACCACCAGCATGAAAGGAGAAATCCCACTCACTTTTCCTGGAATCTATCCCCTGGAAGGAAACTTCATCCAGTGTGCAGCTGCACTGTACAAGGGGAAGGTGGCCCAGCACCCCTGGGAATGGGTGCAAACCTGCTGTGGCCATCCTCTGGGTGTACACATGAGCTCAAGGTAAGAGCCAGCCTCAAAAGGCCCAGGGACATTTTGCTTGCCCTCAGCATTTTTGTGCCTTTTAAAGCAATATATACAACAATAGCATGACAACAGTTTGGAAAAAAAGTAGACAAGCATCATGATGTTTCTGTGACCCACAGTAGATCTCATTTTTCAATTAGATCAGTCTAATAAAACTCTCTAAACATTATTTCTTTGGCATGCACAGTCTAGATTAGTTACAGCACCACTGGTATTACTTAACATTAGGTATTACTAAACTGCTGTTCATAAAAGATGTTTATGAGCCCTGAAACAAATCATCTGAGTGCTTTTAAGGAAATATTTTATTTTTCTATTTACTCCAAAGAGCAGATTGATACAGAAGTTGTAAGGGTTGATTTATATTATTTCACTTCTGATAAATAAAGTATTATTTGTGCTCTAAATTACTTCATTTGTCATTTAATATGGGTATTTTCCAAACATTTTATTTTATGGCTCATGTAAGCAGTACAAGAAACACCAATGCCTGCTTTTTACCTATATTTGCTTGACTTAAAGAATAGTAGGGGACCGCTAATATTTTCAAAATGCAATATTTTCACTACTGCTATTTGTTACTATTTCTAATTAATTTCTCCTGAGGTTTATAATTTGGAAGTGCTATGAGGGTTTAAGGGTTTTGCTTGCTTTAAGAAATTTGCTTGCAAGGTATAATTTTTTTACCTATAAACTGCAGTTGCAACTAAATCTCCAAGACGACAACAATTTATTTATCTTTGGTAAAAAGAAGCATTAAGACGATGCCTAGCAGCAGCAGGACACAGTTGAAGTAGAGTATCATGATAAATACCTGGCTGAGTAGCAGCAAATCTAGTGCTGTGCTTCCTCTTAGCAATCAATTTAGAGAAACTTATGCCTACCCTAAAAGACCATGATCCAAGATTTCTGATGGTGTAAAGGGACATTGTCACAAAGTTCAGTGGAGTGGTTAAGACTGTCCAAGAAGCCAGCATTTTAATATTGGATATTTTTTTCTATCCTTAGGTTTCTTGCCCTAAGAGGTCATTTCAAGACCTCAGTAAATGTCAATCTGGAGTATTTGCCTAAAGATGTGCCTCAGCTGCAGTTTTTGTTCCTAGGGCACAGGCTGGTGTGGGTTTGAACAGGAGTTTACAGATCCATGGGCATCATAATCATGGCTTAGGTGTTTGTGAGTAACAGCAGTCCTTTCCTACCAGAAGGCAAAGATGGAATGTAGATGGAAAGCAGGCTCTTTTTTCTGTAATCCACTGTAATCTATAATAAGATATAATGTTTAAAACAACAGGTTTCCAGCTCTTATATAATTGGAAAAATGAACGTAATTTTTGTGAATAAGAGTTCTGCTTGTAAACAACTGTTTCATTAAGTGCCTGGTTATCACTACAATTCACTGGCTTTCCATAGTTGGTGATTTGTGTTTCCATACCATACACCAAACCTAAATGCAGCTTTTAGGGTTGAATGTGAAATTTCAGCTATTTTGAACATGTTTTGAATTACCCTGGATAATTGTTAGGTCAGTGTGAAGGGTTCTAATGCTCAAAAACCTAAATCAAGCCAAATTTTCTTCTTGTGTGACTCCTCTGAGTTCTGCTGTAAAGAACTCCCCAAAGTGCCACATTGTTGGTAATATGAGTAAATAAATAGTTTCTGAATCAAAAATGCTTTCAGCAATCATTGGATTAGGCACTAATTGAAGCTCCAGCAGATAATAAAACATGACTGTAAATTATTCCTTCAGCATTATCTTTCAAAAAATCAAAATCAAAATGCAGTTTTTTTCCAAACAAATAAGGAAAGTATATATAGCAAAATATACTCCCTAATGAATAAAATGTAGAGCCAGCCACAACCCCAAACATGTGCCAGAATCCATTCATTTTTTTTTCAAGGAAATCCATGGGTTGATTATAAGCATACTAAACCAAAATATTTAGGTTATCCCTTGAAAGGGTCTCTTTGCTGAGATTAGGCCAGGAAAGTTTAAAGCCTAGAGGTTGTTTTACAAATATCTCTGTATGTATCTATAAATATTCCAGCATTTCCTGTAATTAGTGATGCTTGATACTCCCTCTTTCAGGATCTTTTATTAGTATCTCATAACTTTGCTAAACATCTTGATTAAGGGTTTTTCCCTGCTAGGGCTATCCAGGCAGAGTCAGAACTAATTTGTTTAAATCAAAACTGCTAAGCCTGTACTGTTGTTCAATATGAGGGGGAAAGAAACATAAAGAACATATTTTTTAGAAAGATTGGATAGTTCTAGAATATTTTGTGGAGGGTTTTGAAATTTGGTCTCTTCTCCTCAGTGTATATAAGAAAATCTACAAGGAGGTGAGCAAATTACAAGTCTCGGAGAAAAAAACCAACAGTTCATGTACGATTAAGAGAGATTATTCTGAGCCTAGCAACTGAAATTAGCAGTAGCACTCTCTCCTGAGCTTACTTCAGTCCCAGCAAGGATAATTTGTGCTTCAGTGTCCCTACCATCATTTCCCACACAGCAAACAGGTATGACCCAAACACTTCCTATCTCTTTGGCCAGTCAGTTTTGTCTTTACTCTTCCTTGAGATTTCTCTATTTTGTACATTCTCACATATCTGAACCCAACTGAAGGCTGTTATTGCACCATAGGCCTATCCAGTACTGACCTACCCCACGCTTCCTTCTCCTTCCTGGTCTTTTGGGCCAATCTTTTTTCCTGAACCCCTGCTATGACTGTCTTTTTCCCTACTGCCCAAAGATCTTTCTTTTTTTGTGCTTTTCTGTTAGATCTTACTTCATTTTATCTGCAGCCCTAAACCATCCTATCAAGACATAGTCCAGATTCTCATGCTACCCCCATGTACACCAACAAATTTTCCAAACTGTCCCACTCCCTGAATCTACATCCTTTGGGGTACTTTGTTCATTTTACACAACCTCCCAGTCCCAGCATCCACTTAGAGACAACCTGTTCCAGTCTATCCTCCACATGCCCAGAAAATCAACCACATGCCCAGACACACCAGATTTTTTTTACCTAATATGTGCATCTGGATTTTGTTTTGTTTTGTTTGTAATTTTCCTCCTTTATTCTGCCTGAGTCCAAAAAGGATTATTGATGATGTGGAGGACTTCAGCTTTCTGACAAACATTTAGCAAGACTGTAGGCAACTGCTCTTATGAGCAGAGATGATGGGTAAATTTAACACCAGATGGTGTTACCAGGCCCACCACACTCCCAGAATTGTGTGTGTGTGTACGTGTAAACACCCATGCATGTACACATGCAAACAAACACCCTTCTATGTACATGCAAATGTTTCCTTCACACTCCTTGCAGCAGAAGAAGCTTTATCTGTCTAGGAGGATGCAGCTGCCACTTGCCCTGGATTTGTTGACACACCAGAACTCTTTGGCATTGCTCCACTGACGCAGTGAATCACAAATGCTGGCTGTACCACTTTACAGCTGCTTTCCATCGTCTGAGATGCACCACACAGAAAGCTCATACCAGTAGATCTAGATCTGGTCTTATCTTCATTTTCAGACACTTGCAATCCTGATCACTCTGTCCTTTCCCTTATTATCTTTCTGTATGTAAATGGTCTTTAAATTTTAGATGATGAAACAGATTTGCACTGCGATTCTTCACTTTAAAAAGTGAAACTCATCCAAGAAAAGTTTCCTTGGAACATGCCCAGGTGAATTTATCCTATGCTAAAAAATATTATGAAACATTTTCAGATCAGTATTTTTTTTATTAAGAAAAGGTCTTTTCTTCTGAAAATTCGTAGGAGGACTTAACAGCCAGTTCAGAAGAGCTGGATATGAAAACCAAGATGCAGTACAGTATTTACTAGGTTTGGGGACTGAATGATGACCTTCAGGTCAATTTACACCTACCTTATAAAAATGTGAGATTTATAATAGATTTACTTTGATACTGAGAGATTCATGCTGAACCTGCTATTCACCAGGACTTCCAGGTCCTTTTCTGCCAAGCTTCTTTCCACTGAAGAGGCCACCGTCATACACTGGTGCCTGGGGGTGATCCTCCCCAGGTGCAGGACTTCACAGTTCCCTTTGTTGAACCTCATGACATTCCTGTTGACCCATTTCTCCAACCTGCTGAGGTCATTCTGGATGGCAGCATGACCCTTAGTGTAACAGCCTAAGCAAACCAGCTGAGGCTACACTCTGCCCCATCACCCAGAGGTTAACAGGACTGGACCCAGTATGGTCACTGAGGAACTCTGCTAGCCACTGTCTCCAGCTAGATTTGTGAATCACCACTCCCTAGACCCAGAAATGCATCCAGTTTACAATCCACCTCACTGTCTGCTCCCCCAGTCTGTACATCAGAATCTTCTCTGTGAAGGTCTAATGGGAGGGATCACCGCAGGTCTCACTGAAGTTCAGGCAATACCCTCTGCCCCCCTCTCATCCAAGAGGTTGGCCACTCCACCACAGATGTTGGGCAAGCACGACTTCCACTTGGTGATGCCTTGCTGACTACTCCGAACAATTTTGTCATCTTCACTGTACCTGGAAATTATTTCCAGGATTAGCTGTGATCCTAAAACCGAAATTCAGCAAAGATCTCAGGAAGATAAAAGCTATGCAAATTAACTTTGAGCAAAAACATAAGTGCAGAGTTCTGTCCACATTCCCATTAATTCAGAACAGTTCTGAGACTTACATGCTGTGTAATTTGAGTAGTCGTCCAATTCAAATATCTACAGGAAAAGGGAATTCCAAAACATCCTACAGGTAAAAATATGGGAATTTTTAGAACTAATTAGCACTAAGCATAAATTACAAAGGTAACTAAAAGGGGATAAGTCAGCTTAGTGTTTACAGTCTTTTCATTCCACATTGTATATATTCCAACTCTTTTCCATTGGAATAAGTGCTGTGAAAACATGCAATGTTTCACAATGAAAGACATCAGGCAGCATTATAAAGGTGGCTTCAACTTATTTAGCTGAAGTCCAGTTTTGCCATAGAATGTTTGGCCTGGTGTTTAAATAGGTTTTTAGTACTCACTGAGCTGCAGAAGTTTTGCCCAAACATTCTGTTGTAAGGAGGAAACCTCTAGAGCTGAATATGACAGTCTTCCTAGGCCTTGTGACTTCTAAACAGCCAGCTTTGTTAAAACATCCAGGTGGATTATGCTGTTTTGTTGTGGCTTGAAGCCATGAGACAGGCTCCCAGGATCTGAGAGTCTGGAGCAGTCAGCAAAACAGGCACTTTCAGGTTTCAGTGGGTTTGCAGCAACTGAGGTTTTCTGCAAATCAGTCTAAAAGCCTAGCTCCATTCAAGGATCTTCAGGGCTTCCAGGGTCCTTGAAAGCCTTTCCAAGAGCTGTGAGCTTCAGTAGTCTTTGCGGACACTGCAAGAAATTTGATATGTTTGGTCATTTTACAGCTCTTACTGCAGCTGGGGAACTGACAAAAAATCCAGCAGACAGCTTGCAGACTTAGTCCCAACTTGCATCAAACTAAGTCCTAAACAAGAAAGAACAAAAGAAGTGAAAGAAAGAAAAAAAATTACTTCTGAAGGAGAATCTCCCTGGCTGAGCACTCACTGGTTTGTGGAACCCGATGGAGGTGGTCTTTAACCCAGCAGCCTGGAAACCATCAATGGAGACAGGAGAGACACCTCAAAACAAACTTCATTTCTTTGTGAAAAGACATTGATCCCCATCCCCAAGGCAAGCTTTGGGATAAGGGTTCTGTTGAGATCTGCTTTAGCTACTTGAGTTAAAGGCTTCTCCCAGCTTTTTATTTCCATCTCAGTGGTCTCAGAGGTCCCATTTGCAGTGAAGAGCTCTCAGAAGGAGGAGTTCAGAGATCCCTTTCCTGATGGCACTGAAAATTCCTCACACATGACAGCTCTAAGTTCTCTCTCAGCAAATGGGGACATTTGAGTCTGAACAAACTTTGTACCTCATCTGAATACAAGCAAGCTATTGGAAAACCAGAAACACTTTTCTTGCTCCCTATCCCCATATGTGGCTATGTGAGAACTGCTGCTACACTGGGCTGGGTTAGATGCTTGTGCTCTGTTTGTTACCCCAGGTAACGTGCAGCCACAAGATTCAGGGATATTCCTGAAACACTGTCAGTGTTTCAGTGGTTTTTCATATACTGGATAGCACAAATATATGGACTTGACAGGCTCTTGCAGCAAGAAGTTGAGTTATCAATGTCTTGAATCATCCACTAGTTTAAGAACGTGGGCTCTTAAGATTAATATCTTTGTCATATATATCAGAGCATTGGATAGTTATACATCCAGGCACATGTGACATTTTAGAAATTAACTTGTGGATGGTCTAAATCTTACTGGAAGTCTTTGGGGTTTGTTTTCTCAAGTGCTTCAGTCATATTTAAATATACTCTAGACTTCTAAATCGCGTTGGCATGTCTAAAAATTTTGCCGAGAAGATCTGTGAAATATATGATGTGTATTTAAAAATGGCAATGTGAAAGTTTGCTGAAGCTATAGATCTGTCCAAGTTTCAGAAGCTAAGAACGTTATTATTGACTAGCTAGGCAGAATAAGATTTAAATGCCAACTTTCCTCAAAAAAAACCCAAACAAAACAAGACACCTTCAAATCCAGCTATTTACAATTAATTCCACATGAGCTCTGTTAAGAATAAAGCTGGAAAGAAGACAAATCCTATATATAGGTCACTGTTTGCTTGCAGCTGTTTTCAAAATGAGAATGCTGGTTTTCACATGTAGCATTAAATGTGAACAAATATATTGATTATAGGACTGCAGCATATCCAGAATATGCTGATTTTCCCTGTGGAGAGGAGTTAGCTAGTACTGCAGAATTCCTCCTCTCAGCCTAAAGATGTGACAAATCTCTTCTTGGCAGCAATACTGTTAACCATCAAATGAATCCATTGCTCAAGGAGATTACTTGGATTCAGAGAAGTCCCAGGAGGAATCATGCAGCTTGAAGGCAGACGCTTGCAGCTTCACAGCTCAAAGAGAAAAGCTGATATTGGTCAGTCCTCACAAACAGGGTGTACAGTATTTATTTATGGAACAGCCAGATATTTCTGTATCCCCACCCTTACAACCAACAACAGATTCAACCCATATAGGCACAAATGGTTTAAGAAAACATTCATGGTACAAGGAGAATTGAGCACAGTTATCTCAGCAGACATCTCAGAAGGTCATAAATACAAACCAGGGTTCATAAAATAGAATTGAAAACCTCCAAGCAATAATAGCATTTCTTTTTCACTATCATAATAATAATTTCCTTGGCTGAGCATTTTATTTCTCTTTGTTTTGTACACTAGGATTTTCATTTTCTAACCCCACCCTTCTTATTCTCCTCCCCTGGTGTGTAATGCTCTACATTCAATCTGGTTTAGTTCCTTTTAACTATGTGGGAAGTCTGTTGAATTCCATAATTTAATTGGTTTGCTGATGCAGCAGCCCAGGAATAATAGACCTTTACTTACTTGAGCTGAGAGGTACTGTCTGGTTCCATCAGTCAGTCAGTTCCCATTCTCCTCCTGCTTGTATCAGGCACTTGTCAGCATAATCTCATTGCTCTGACTTTTTTTTTCTGCTTTACACAGATGCAAATTACTATTACTCAAGGGGAAAAAAAGGAAAAAAAAACCCCACAACCCTAGCAAATTACTTATTTGTCCTACGTGAAAGAGGTTTTCAGTGAACCAAACCATCACTGTTACAACATTTATGTATGGCAAAAACCCAAACAAACAGAAACAAAAAACTTTTTAGAACACTGAAATATTTTGTTCTGACATTTCCACAGTAACACAATATTTTCTGGGAGACAACATGTAAAGAAATAGGTGCTATTAACAAACCCAAAGCAGGTTTTCCCAGTTTTTGCACACAGCTCAGATGCTGGAGGTGTATGCATTGTCTGGTCTTGGAGGTCCACATGCAAACTTCTTCTTACCTGACATGGAGCACAGATAGGACCTCTCTGAATCTCTGCTTACACCACTTAAGCCTGAAAATCATGCTTAGATAAACATGTTCTCAGTTGCAAGCCAAGATAAGACCTCTTTGGCACAAAATGGCATCTCAGTTCCTTTATTCAATCTAAGATTTCTTAATATTTCTTTAATCTTAGTTTTTTAGAGAATGAGTTGCCCAGCCAACTCTTTGCACAGTTCTAATTAGGACTAGCTACAGGGAAGCCAGAGGGCAGAAAGAAGTGTGTTAAGTAAATTCAGTGAAGATATCCCTGATTGGCACTGACCTAAGTGAGAAGAAAATCAGGCACACTGAACTTAGCACTTCTGTCATTTGCAAATACATATTTAAAAAATAAACTGCAAATAGGTAGACCCTCTGTTTTTGTAACTCAGCAAATCACTGAGCTTTGCAAATTTGCACAACCTGTGGTTCTGTCCCAGCCCTACTGCAGTTAGGATTTGCTCTTTGGGATTTGGTTTTCCATGGCCTTCACTTTTGAGTGATTCTTTCTAGGAGGTGATGTGTTACACACATGCACAGAGAGCATCCTCTGACAACTGCCCTGCTTCTGGCTGAATCACCATCATGTTTCACCTTATCCTTCCATTAATCCCTAATAAATGTTAAATCCTGATGGGTTTAAAATCCTGGATAAAATATCAAGTTTAACAATGTTTTCTTGATATTTTTATTGTCAATGTTTATTCTAAAAAGCATTGGTGTTATTTTTTCCTCTTTCTTACATTATTTCAATTGTTTTCAAATAAATCAGTACGTATAAGGGTATAAAATATGCACATAGAGCTTTCTAAATGGAACTTTGACATTAGTCTTAAAGTATCTGTTTCTCTGCAGAACTCATAATGTACACAGATGATTTATAGGATATTCATGATAAAGATTTATAAAGATTATATGTGAACTATCTTCTTTAAAACAATGTAACAAAAAGGATTATAAATCAAATTCTCAAATAAAGTAGTCATTATTTGTAATTCACTTCCACTGCCCTGGCTTGGTAACCACAAGACAGATTCTTCCCTGTACCCAGTTCCTGCTCAGTGCAGGAAAAGAGAGATGTCACAGCCCTCTGCCAGAACTGATTGCTCAGCATGAACTAACCAACAGACTCTTAAACACCAACAGACTCTTAAACCAGCTAAAAGGATGGCAAAGATCTGCCCTGTGCCCATGTCTTAGCTCCACCTCTCCCAGCAAACTGTGAGGGCAGGAAGAACCTAGTGTATCTATGCCAGCTGAAAACTGGCCATGATGTGAGAATCCCTTGCAGATCAGCAAGAGTCCAAATCCATCTGGGCCCTGCATTTGAGCAAGGAAATGTCTGCAGAGCTTTATGAGTCAGTGTGTTCACTTCAGCACTGGTGTTTCTTGTAACCTCTGCCCTCTGGGCAGCAACTTGTTCCACAAGGGGTGTCAGTCCCTTTAAAACCACATGAAGTTTAACAGGGATTAGTGCTGGATTCTGCACCTGGGACAGGGATACCCTGGTTGTATGGACAGACTGGGGAGTCAGCAGGGCAAGGGAGGGGATTGTCCCACTCTGCTCTGCACTGAGGTGGCCTCACTTCAAGGCCAATGTGCAGTTTTGGTCATCACAACATAAAAAATACACTGAGCTATTACAGAATATACACAGGAGGGCCATCAAGATGGTGAAGTGTTGGAAAGGGAACCCTTATGAGGAGTGGCTTAGATCAACCAGGTTAATTTCACAGGCCTTTGCTTCCTTTTCTTTCTTCTTCAAGTAATTTCCTTGTAGGTTATTTGTACATTCCTCTGCTTAACAGTGTGCAAGCTTTGGGTAGAATAACAATAATTAATGGGTATAAAAAGAAAAACAGACATAGTTCACTTGTAGTTCAAAAACATAGCCAATAGGTAATTTGAGTCCAGAGTTGTGGTTTAACCCTAGCTACAACTAAGTACCATGCAGCCACTCACCCTGCTGTCCACTGGCTCCCCAGTGGGAGGGGGAGGAAAATTTTTAAAAAAGGTAAAATTCATGAGTTGAGCTAAAAATTATTTAAAAATTGAAATAAAGTCAAATCTACTAGTTATAATAATGATAATGACATTTTAATGGAGAGGAAAACAAGTGACCAATGATAGAATTACTTACCATGATCCAATCAATGCTCAGCCCACCCATGAGCAGCAATTGTCACTCCCTGGCCAACTCCCCCAGTTTCTGTACTGAGCATGGAGTGGTATAACATGGAACACCCCTCTGGCCAGTTCCAGTTCTCTGCCCTGGCCACGCTCCTCCCCTGTTTCTGATACATCTGGTCACTGGCAGAGCATGCAAAAATGAAAAGCTCCCAATTCAGCACAGCTGAGCAACAACTAAAACATCATTTTCACTCTATACCCAAAACACTGCACCTGACCAGCTGTTAAGAAAAACATTAACTGGTCCCCAGATGAAACCAGACAGGTAAAGGCACTGCATCAAAACACAGCCCTGGAAAGTGAAGCAGTTCAACCCCCCCAAGAACCATGTGGATGTGCACACCATCCAAATGTGCTGCAAAGGTAGCATCAGATTTCAGGAAGGAGGGGGATGAATGCATTTACTTTGTTCTTATCTCTATTATGGTTTGTTCTGCATTAACAATAATCCCTTATTGCTTTTTTATTCCAGATGCAATAAACTTTTTTTTTTTGTGAGAGATTAGTACCTCAACTTTGCTTCTGCATTTCATCAGCCAGAGCAGCTGTTCATTATTTTGTGTATTTCAAAGCAGCAGAGATTATCACTAAAACAGACATCAAAACTTGTGGTAGGGTGAGTAATCATTTCAGCTGTGGGAAAACAGATTTATTTGCTCTCTTAAAATATTGTAAAATGTTCAAATATTTCTTTGACAATGTGCTGTTTTGATTGTGTTCTCTGTCACTTCAGTTTAGTGCACAGGCAGTAGTTGCTACACTTTTGCTGGTCTGGGAGTGGTTAGAGGCTTGCAGAAAAATCCAGGTTTTGGTTTAAAGAGAAGCCAAGACTCCTGATATTGAAAACACTGTACTAGGATTCCAAAATCCAGATTTTATTTGTCTTCATGTGTTACTTTGCATGAGTCACATGGGTCCAGCTACTTGAGACTTAATCATCTGAGGTCTTTTACAACCTAAATGATTATATGGTTTAAATATATTGAGGAATTAAAGGAATTTGGGTGAATATAAAGTTTGTTACATATGTCTCCAAAACAAGATAACAGATTTATTTAAGAGTTAGCTGAAAACTTTCTCTTGAAAATCAGCACCTTTTACTTGTTGAAATACCACAGCCTCTCATATAAGAAAGCTAATTAGCCAAGCATGAGGGAAACTGGGTTTGAAATCTGTTCATCTGTTCATTTCCAGGGAAGTGTTTATATACTGAGACAGTTATTTGTCTTCCTGCCCACAATATTAAAGAACATAAATTAATAAAAATGCAATTTGCCATCAGATGTGGCCAGAGAGTGAAAACAAAGCCTTACTCCATAAATGTTTTCAAAAGTTAAGTGTTTAGTGTGCTTTTGTTTCAGTATTCACTGGTATTGCAGATCCCCAAAGGAGAGGGGTCTCTTAATTTCTAATTCATGAAATCTGAAAATGCAGTAGAAAATACTTGCTTAGAAATTGTATTGATTGGAGAGAATCTTGCTTTCAACTCTTATGATCACCCAATTAAGTGTAAGAACTGTGTTCACTGTTAACGACAGAAGCCCTGTTGCCTGCTCATGCTGTGCTGCCTACATATGTGTATAAAAAGAGAAAGATAATTTCTATCCTGCTCATTTTCTAAAGACTAAGATCAGCTAAAAACAGCTGTTACACTGAGAAAATAAGGGCAAAGCAGGCCAATAAAGATAGACACCTTGTGAGATGTCCCATTGTGCATATATATGGGCACCTAAAGTACACAGGCCTGATTAAAATCAAGGATGTAAAAGTACTTCAGGATAGCAGACTAGAAAATTTTGGTGGAACATACATTTAGGGATCTAAACATTTATGAAGATCTAGTCCAAGACCAGGTTTGTGACAGGAGAAAGATTGTGTTACCCATATCACATCTTACCCACAGGACTCTCAAGCATTATGAAAATGTCATGGACAGAAAGGAAAAATAAATTCTTGCTACAATTAAAATCCTCACTGATCACTTTCCTGAGTCAGAAAGTCTTAAAGAATCTATTCAGAAAACTTGGCAACATTCACATGAGCTTTCCTAGCTCTCAGAAGCTTTGGATCAGAAATACTGTTTGGTAGGTTTCCACCTCTCAGCTTCCTGGTCCCTGTCCCTAATCTGCCAGCAGAGGGACAGGGACAACACATCTGAGCAACCAGCCCCTCTGGCAGCAAGGTGTAATGACCTGAAATCAACAGAGTTTAACACACATCTCTCTATTTTTCATCTCCTGGTTATAGAGAGAGGCAGCTGGGTTTGCAGGTGTCCCCCTTGCAGGCCAGCATATGGCTGGAAGATAAGCAGAATGTCCCTGCTGGACTTTTGTTCCATCCCGACCTTCAAAGGATAGGGAATCTCATCATATGGAGCACTACAAGTCAGACTGGGGAATGTATTACCTGGACAAAATAGCCTTGGGGGCTGCCTATCTTTCTGTCTTTTCATTCTTTGTGGTCATAAATCAAATTCAGACTTCAACACATCTCTCTGAATAATAGATTAGGACAGGTTTTAAAACATATTAAGCATTTATATTCATGAGGGGGTTGAAATTTGGCCAGTATAAATTATGAAATCACCAAGAATATGATTTCCTCTTTCCACTCATTCCTTTATCTCTGAGCAGATTTCATGGCAAAGTTCTTTTCAGAGTTAATTTGCATCCCACAAGAAGAATGCATCCTTCCATTCAGTGCATCCTCTAGGTTCAGTGTACCTTGAAAAGTCCAGTCCATCCAAGCACACAATTTACTCCTCACCATGGTAAGTAATTTGTTTATTTAAATGCAATTTAAATTTCTGTCTCCTTCTGGAGTCAACAGGTTAGCTTTATCTGAAAAAATTATGAGCTTGCAATGAAGTATTAGTAGCTATCCCATAGTTAATATAATTTCATCAATGCAGGAACTGACAGGAATGTTTCTCTTCCAATACCATTCTTATTTTTTCTTTTTTTTAATTTATTTTTTAAAAAATATTAATTCACAATCTCATATCTGAATAATCCCTGGTGCATAGGATGCTAATTTGAAAATACCACAAACTGAACTTATTTTGTCCATTTATTGGTTGGCTTGTTGCATAACAAGAAAACTGATAAGTTTAATTACTTTTAGGAAAATGAAAAGGAACTACTATAATTTTGCTAAAGTGTTAATAGTAGTGTCACTTTAAACTAAAGCATGCCACAGGCTAAGTGACATGCTTGGTAGGGAGCATATCAAGCATTGGAAGAAAATTCATATTTATTAGGACAACATTAGCATTTTATGGTACAGAGATTGATTACCCCACCCTCATTTGTTTGTTTCTCACCTGCCATGCAGTTCTCCTTTAGGGTCTTGCATAATTCCCTGTTTCCCAACAGTCATAATAATTATTTGATTCAATGATAGATTATGTAGTCTCTATGTAATCAAGAGCTGGTAGCAATTAAATTCAAATTTAAAGACTTTTAAAAGAATGTTTACATGGTAGATTGACAATTACATAGATTAAATGTCGTGGGTCTCATCCCTGAGGACAGAGAGACAGGGATTTTTGTTTGTGTTTTAATTTTATAAGGAATTTACTATTATTCATAGCATGCTCATTTTATGGATGAGTTATTAATCAAGCTTCTCCCTTGTTAGTACCACAAATTTCTTTTGCCCTCATTAACACTGCTGTCCAGGTGCAATTTAAGAAGTAATTTTGCCTAGGCTATACTCCCATAGAAATGTAGCTTACTTATGTAATTCAATTAATTGGTTTAAGGGTTACTTTTGACGTCACACCATTACAAGTTAGAGGGAAATTCACCCCAGAGACTTCTCTGGGAACATCATCTGTCACCAAAATCTCCACTGCTCCTCTACCACAGGTCTAATCAAAAGCATCATATTGCATACTAAAATAAATTTAAAGGCCATTTTGAATTTGGGTCATGGGTAGCAGTTGGGTTTTTAACTGTCTCTGAACATTTTTAATGGCACAACTATTCTTAGTCACTGTATGATTTAATTTAGTGCTTGGGGAACTTAAGGTTGAAAGATACACATGCAGCCCTTGTCTTCTTGTTGTATTTGAGGTAAATGATCTAGTAAAGCTTTGGGCATATCCCCATCAAGTCAACTGGCATGACTTCATTGATTTTGACCAAAGGCATAACAGTATATATAGCTGAAGATGAAGCCAAGAGTTAGGCCTTAGGTAGAAAGAGATAGGTGAGATCTTTTCTCCTTTGGTTGGCTGAGGTGTTTTTTTTTAGCAACATCCCAAAACCAAAGCAAAATCATCTACCCATTCCATTGCTAAGAGCACACCAGAAGTTAATTTTTGTATTTATATAATGGTTCTAACTTGTAGAGAGGTGCACAAGGATTCCTCTTGACTACGTTCAAGATGAGTCATATCTGCAGGATAAGGCAAAAATCAACTGAATAAATAAAAAGTTCTGTAGTATTCTGACTGGCTTCTAGCCTCTGATAATTCTTATGGATTGCAGATAAGCAGGTAGTTCAGATGCTTTGGGGCATCTGAAAGGTCACTCTATGCCTTCATAGAGTGCCTACATTCAGAACACTTATCTCCCCTCCCAATCAAAGGACATCAAATCAAAATAGATCATAAAGTCTAGGAAATGAGTCCTCCCATCACTGAGTTTTGCAAACAGTCAGAAAAACACCACTTAGGAACTCATCTCCTCCCTCTAAACAGGCTGCACAATCAGGTGTAGCCATCCATGCTGGAAGCCCGGAAAGCTGCTACTCTTCCAGCCTGGGATGCTGCTGACTGCAAGTAAGCAAAAACAGCCCCAGGCAGTACAGTTCATCTCAAGAGTGAAGGACCTGAGGCAGGTTCACTCTGATGAGTGCTTAGAAAAATTACACTTCAGGCTTCGGAATAAAACTCAGGAAATAAAGGCTTAGGTACTGGCTTTTTCAGACACTTCCTATGAAACCTCTTGTACAGAATAGGGGATTATTCACACACAAAACTTTAAAGTCAAAAGTGTCAAGAAATAATTTTACAGATAAATTGGTGTGCTGGTTTTTGAACACAGTCGTTTTTCTCTTGAGGCCCATGAAGAACAGCTGCCATTAACCACAAACGAAGCACGGGAAAGGACAAAGTAGAAATATGTTGCAATTTGAACTAACACAGTTTGTAATTCCAGACTAAGTCAAATTGGTGTGGCCTCTCCATTCCAGTAGTAGGATCAAAAAAAGGTCTTAAGATAAGGTGAAGGGGTACTTTGTTGATTAGATATCATTATTAAGTTGCCTGATTTGATCTAAACACAATAGTTTCTGTCTGCAGGGAGAAATAGAAACCAAAAACCTTTGGAGGTCACTTGCTTATTGTCTGTGTGCCAGGATGTTTCATGGCTGTATTTCCACTTGCCTTTCATACTAGAAATATTTGGGTAATTTAGTCTACTTGGGATGCCATCTTGTCCAACTTACCATCACACACAGTTGTGACTAAAAAGATGAGTTGAAATTTTCTTACATATGAACACTAAAAACAGGCTGCTTCAGTGCAGCAGCACATAAAGACTGTTTACTTACAAAACCCCTAAATGTTATATATCCTTTGAAAATCTGTTTAGCCTTTGGGCCAGATCTAGGAAAATGTTTACCTGCTTGCATTCACTCTGAGAGAAATAGAAATCAGGCATGCAAACACTTTGATGTATCCATTGCTGCGTTTGATCCACTAGTTTATATAAAAGAGCCATTTTTTTATAGTTCTTCCACCTTTTGTACTCCTTACAGGGAAGCCTGAAAAACTATGTTTTCAGGCAATCCAGGAGGATTTGAACAACAAGAATTCAATGCTTAAATTTAAAATGTCAGACCTTAAAGGCAAGCCCCAAAATTCTAGGTCAAATTGTATCATCTTGGGACAGACAAGAAAGGAAAGAGGACACCAAGATCTGAGACGTCTAATCAGGCACTGAAATATAATGGCATCTGAAAATTCAGCAGCTGCTCTGGGTGGTTAAGATTTCTGTACAGTTCTCAGAGTAAGGAAGGTCACTCTGAAGAAATTGGAAATACCACATGAAATCCTAGAATGGTTTGGGCTGGAAGGGACCTTAAAAATGCTCTGGTTCCAACCCTCAGCTGTGGGCAGGGACACCTTCCACAAGCCCAGGCTCCTCTGAGCCCCATCCAGCCTGGTCTTGAACACTTCCAGGCTTGGGACTTCCACAATTTCTCTGGGCAACCCTGAACACAGCAGAAATGAGCCCATTTCTAGTGAGAGGGGCAGATGTGCCTGCCTGCCTTTGCAGGAAGCACAGATGCACATGAGTAACCCTGAAAATGCGAGCAGCCCCACAGAGTGACCCATACACAGGAGAAGAGATGGGATCCACCTCTGCTAATCCTGCAGGACAGACATTTCAACCTGAGCTGGTTGCCTGAGGCTGCCTTTGGAAGCAGTGGAGAGGAAAAGGCACCCTCAGAAGTCTCTTCACCTCATCCTTAGGCAGACATATAGAAAGGAAGATTCAGGTGAGTAGCTCACAAATATGCCTCCATTACAAATATCTGCCTTTAATCAGATTAATCTTGCCTATTCTCACAGTGTCCTCAAACAGAAGCTCAAAACCCAGGGACCCAAGGGAAATCAGGCTTTGGACCTCTCAGTGGTGTGGGAGCTGCCATCTCTCTGTCTGCAGGATTTGCAGGTGCAGAGTGAACATGCCACAAGCTCCCTGGAGCATCCATCAGGTGTCAAAAGCCCCGGAGAAATGGATTTGTGAAAGGTCACAGGCAAAGCAGATTTGGATGAGGCTTCACAGCTAAGGCAGGAAATGTTTAGCAAGCAGATAATTATTTCATTGGTGCTTCCCAGGAGGTGGAGGCTGGCTTATTCCACACTGTGAAGCAGCGGGTTCCAGACACATCCAAAATGAGGTGCAGTGAGATGAGATTTTATGAATACCAGAGGAATTTGCATTAGATAACATTTGTATATCTTCAAAGCCTTAATATCTGCTTGCAAATCTCATCCCCAAATCCCCAAAACACACAAAATTAATTTCATTTGAATAAGTCAAGGTCTTAAAAACTTAAATACTTAGAAGTCTCCTATATTAAAATAAGAGGCTGCCCAGAGCAATGATCTGGAGGCATTTAAAAGATGTGCAGAGGTAGCATTTGGAGACAAGGGTTAGTGGACAATTTGGCATTGCTGGGTTAATGGTTGGACTCTGATCTTAGAGGGCTTTTCCAACCTAAATGATTCTATGATTCTATGGAATGGTAAATCTTATCATAAAGTCATACCATTTTACCATGTTTCCCATGGTAGCAACTTCCACATTAAAAACACAGTAAGTACGAAACTGAAAGGATTTGTGTAGGGGAGCATATGTAAATAAACATAAATAGGGGAAAATTAGGTCATGCTGGATCTCACTTTTTTCTACGTTCGAGAAAAGTGTCATTCTGGGAGCAGAGAAATAAGTGAAGAATGCTTATTAACTAGAACGTCACTTATTTTTGAGAAGAGTTCGGTTTTATTTTGCTGTGTTTGATGTATAAGGAGCCTCTCAGAGGTTTACAGTACTGAGAGAAAATTATTAGGAAACAGTGTGAGTGAAAGGCTGCAAAGTTCATTTTCCATGCAGTCGCCTGCATTCTATCCCACTCATCTTTTATCACAGGTATGTATTTAACATAGTTATTTGACAGAGTTTTAGCACTGTAAGAAATAACAAATAGAATTTATGCAAAACCATATTTTTTGCTGAGAGAATGGCTGTTAGCAACATTAAAACTTGAACATGAATGTGTCAGAGAAAAACAGTATACAAAAATATTTTCTGCTATTTCTCTAACACTAATAAAACAAAAAACTCGAAAAAACATTCTATCTGTAGCTTTTATTTCCCATTTCACTGTTATTTCTCACACTTCCTATAGAAATATCTACAGTTACATGGAAATAGATTTTAGATTTTACAAGTCCTAACCAGACCTTTTTTTGCATCTCCATTTTTTTTAATTAGACTTATAAGTATACAATTCAACTTTACAGTGCAGACTTTTCAACTTCCAGCTGGCACAAGAAGATGAAATACATGAGAACAACTAAGATGCAACTCTATAATTCAAGGTGATGCTGGCGTGTCCATTCCTGCAGTCCTCTGCTGCCCCGAGGCAAAAAAGCAGTAGGGATTTTCTTTATTCTTTCCTAATCCTTTCAGTTGCAGTGACTGACAGTGCTGGCAGCACTGCAGAGGAAAGGAAGGTTCTGTGGCTGTGCTGTGGGAGTTACAGGGCTGGAAACCACGGGGCTGCTGAGGTGACATGAAGAGAGGATGGGCATTGCCACAGGGAGCCCTCTGCACACCCCTCTGACCCCTTCTCCAGGTGCATTTAGGGCTCAGACACATTTAGGGCTCAGACATCATCAATTACAGCACCTACAGAGGTGTTCATCGGGCCAAATGTCTGGGGTGCAACCAAGACTCATTTCACAATTAGCAGAGGGAGACAGGCAGTTTAAGGATGTGAGTCATCTAACACCCTACATCTAAAAAGAGTTGTCAAGAATGGGTAAGATCAATCACACATTTTAAATTAAAACAAAGAAAAAAATTGTTGCTTCTCTTCATTGAGTAGAGCCAATTTATCTGAAAGTGACCAATCCACTTTAGCCATTTATGCCATAGATATTTCACACTCTTGAGGTCTTATTTTCAGTGCCACAACTCACAGCTGATATGTCACCTGGTTTTCAGACCTTTTTCATTCTGTCTCAGTTGCTTGGATCGTAATCTACAGCTAGTCAAATCTTTCCTTTGCCTGTCTCATCTGCTTTATCAGTAGCATGTGTTTATCTAGAGTAGCAAATTCAGAAAGTTAAAGTTATTCTGACAGTCGCCCTCTGAGCGTGGGGTTGTCTCAAGTACTTAGCAATATGTGTTTACCTGCTAGTTGGTGTTTGTAATAAATCTGCAAGCACTTGGTGCCAGTTTTCTTCTTTCACTAGTTGACCTATGTCAGCAAGTCCCATTGAGTTGAAACCAGAGAGAAGTGTCTTTCCTTTGCAGATATCCTGAAGCCTTTTTACTCTTTAGTATGCACAGGTTTCCTTTGGGTCTGCCTAGACCTCTGCCTAGAAGTAAAGAAATCTAGTTGTAAGCTGTGAAACTACATAAACCTTCATCTTTCTACTGTAGTGCAAAAAAAGGCATATATTGATCAGTCAGGTGTAATAAGTTAGACATTTCACTTCCCATTCTCCTGTTTTGCTCCCATAAAAGTAATTCAGGAAATATAAAACAGAGAGAGAAGAAAAAAAGGGGGGGTTTACTGCTAGGGTAATATCTCTGACTCTTTTAATGTTTAGAAGTATGACCAGAAAGGTGAGGAAGTCAGAAATGAAACTGCCAGTCCAAGAAATGAGAGTTCTTTTGAGCAGTGTCAGCAAAGTATTTCCCATTTACTTCTCCACAAGACTTTCCACAGCAAGCCTTGACAGCTGTGTAAGAATTGATGAAGTAAAACCTGCGTGGCTGGAAGAGGTAGCTGCAAGGGTACTTTGATATTCCACTAAACTGAACTTATGAGTCCTGGCATCTACCTCACACTTATACAAGTCACTTCAGATGCCATCCAAATGGCCTCAAATATCCATGTCTTCACAAACAGCTGGGAAGTTTGCCTTCAGTACAGCTCATTTACATTATTCCCTCTTCTGCAGTCAATTGCCTGTTGGTTTAGAGACAGGATTTAGGCAATTGCTTTATGATCTATAAAAGCTTCAATGTCAGGCATTAACAGGAAGGAGTTTTGAGGTGAAATGTGCAAAAAAAGGCACAACTAGCAGCTAGCAATTTTTTTTTACTTTACTACCTCAGAAGAAACCTGGCAGAGTTGGAGGGGCAATAAATAGCCCAGGTATAGAAGCACTGAAGGATGTTAAGGCTATAACAGAAAACACAAATTATTTTTTTGCATCAGTGTTCACCATAGCCTTTATTTAGAGGTGATCTTTCTCAAATCTAGCTGTCAAGAGCAAGAATATATAAAAAAAAGTGATAAAATGAACAATAAAAAATTTTGAGTCCCAAGTGATAAAGGGATTCAGATATGAAACTGCTGATCTGTGATCTGTAGCCTTTTTCTTAATTCAGCCCTGTTGCCAGCAGAGTAGAATAAGTCAGCTGTTGCTTAATAGTATTTTGGGGTGATCTGGAGAAAAAGAAATGAATAAGCCTCTCTGTCATATCAGAAAATTGCTAAGAAAACCAGTGAGGAATGGCCCTTAGGAATGTGTGGAAAAATCTATTGGGAATGGGTTCTCCACAGGGGAAAGCTGTGCTGCATGTGGCTGCAGAAGCACTTTGGATCCTACAAGATACAGGTGACTTGTATTTGGATCTTTACAACATTTCTGACAAATATCTTAATAAAAGAGTCTCAAGGAAACTTAGCAAAGACAAGAGCAAGTAGAAGGTGCCTGAAAATGAGGAAGGAAAGGCACGGGATTAATGTTCCATTTTCATTATGAAGGAAGACCTCCCTTCCCAGTGAGTTCCCCAATTGTCTGTTCTGGGACTAATATTGATTAACATAGTCTGGAGAGATCTGGGAAATGGTTGACTAATGAGACATGAGGCTGTTACTTATATAGAGAGATATTCAGAATAGTAAAAAACCAAACTAGCACTACAAGGCACAAAAGGATCTCACAATATTGACTGACTGTGCAATAAAATGGCAGATGAAAATCACTGTCAGTGAATGTGAAAAACTGCAGATTAAACAAAAAAGACAAAAACAACTCTATCTCTGCATATGATACAGTGGCCTCTAAATTAACTACTACTCCTTATTGCAGTTTCTCTGAAAATGCCAGCTCAGCTTTCCTTTGCCAAAATGACAAAGAAAATGTTAGAACTTTTCAGGAAAGAACAGGAAAAAAGAAATAGAAAACCAGTATCATAATTATGAGACTGTAATAATAGGTATTTTTCCCACACCTGGAGGTCTACAAATGGTCATGTGCTGATCTCAGAAAAAGGGAATGTAAAGTTACAAAAGAACAGAGAAGGGCAAAAATGTGGACAGAAACAAATCATGAGAAAGGAAGACTGAATAGCCTGGGATTTTTCAACTTTTATGCAGGGCAATGGTATGAAAAATGTCTAAAGCCATGAATAGATTGAAGAGCATGAAGACAGAAAAAGTATTTGTGGTTTCCCAGAACAAGATAGATCAGGGCTCTTGCTGAGGAAGGCTTAAAATGAAAAAAAAATGGAAGTGCTTTTCACTCACTGACTATTTTGGTGAGGGAAATCCCCACAGCAGGGTTTTGTAAAGGCAAACAGAATAATGGGATCAAAAGAAGATTAAAGTCCTTAAAGCACAGGTTGCTGGAAGCCGTAAGTGGTATATCAAGAGAAAAATGTTCTATTTTGTCCAGTCCTCAAGTTTTTCTAAGTACATGCTACTGACCAGGATTAGACAGAAAATACTCTCCTTGATGGACATTTGGTGTGATCACAAAGCAATGTGCTTAGGAAGCTACTTCTGTTCCATGGCCAGGATCTGATAACTGTCACCACATGAGGTGCTCCTTCTACACCATAAGAGAGCTACCAGGCCAAAATCCACCTCGAATCTCTACTCTGGGGATTTTCTTTTCTTTTCTTTTCTTTTCTTTTCTTTTCTTTTCTTTTCTTTTCTTTTCTTTTCTTTTCTTTTCTTTTCTTTTCTTTTCTTTTCTTTTCTTTTCTTTTCTTTTCTTTTCTTTTCTTTTCTTTTCTTTTCTTTTCTTTTCTTTTCTTTTCTTTTCTTTTCTTTTCTTTTCTTT